>JAAXYX010002208.1:0-12418 GCA_036851915.1 Ptenothrix huangshanensis
TCACTTTTGCCCTCGAAAAAATTACTGCCCTCGCCCTCCCCTCCCCTCAAAGAGGTGAGGGATGGGCAAAGAGGTCATGAGGGCTCCCTCAAAGAGGTGAGGTCTGGCCATCTATGCCCACTGCTTATTAAGTTATTCCATGCTTCCATTGTCCTACTGTATACGTATATGTAGTTACGTTTAGAAAACGTGTGTTCGCTTTGGAGACCTGTTCAGTCCCCTTTCAGTTTGAACGTTATTCGATAATTAAACTCAATTGACATTCGAATTCGGATGACAACACCGGAAAATCACTGTGCTACTGGACATGTTAAATTCTTGCCGCGATTTTCAATTCATTCGTTTACTTCACAAAAGTACAGGAAATACTGCAGAAGTTACTTTTTTCGTTTCGCCGTGCTTTGATTGTACTTTAGTGTCAATAATAAATTTTCAGTGTTAGAGATTGCCAAAGGGAATTTTCGATTCGATTGAAAAATGCAAGCTGGGAGGTAATTACTGTAACAATTTAATGATGTTCTCATTGAGCTGGTTTGAACTGAATTCTAGGAAATTATAAAGGAGAATTCGCAAATCATTTTTCCCACTGCTTGGTCAATTTTCCCTGGAAAGCTTGTGAATTTCAACTACAACGAAAGGGTAGCGGGTAGAAAATATGAATAAATAGTTTATTCATGAAATTCCAAGTCACTGTGTAATGTTCTCCCTTATTAAAATTCAAGGCAAGCACACAAGAATCGCAGGCCCATAAGGTTTTGTTGAAAGTAAAATCGTTTCGTGTATGTATCTCTATTTTCAAATAAAGTAAAATAAAGTTGCAGCTTGCAGAACGTTTCCTCGTCGTCTGGTCTCCGTGTAAAATATCAATTTAGTCATGTCATATATCGTCGCGGAAAAACCAGAATATGTTATGTGCCGTCCATTCAACATTGGACATAACATATTTTGGTTCTTCCACAAAGAAATGTATATTTTTCAAAATAAATGTCTGTAGTGCATATAATTAGGGGTGCACTATATATTTCCGGCATAATTTTTTTCAATTATTATTATTATTTTATTATCAAAAGGTACTGAGCTATGGCATGACCACGATGATGATAGCATAGGGTATAGCATATACGTACTCCAATAAGTTCCAAGAATAATGGATATTTTAGGAGGAAGAGGAAGCCTAGTTAATGTGACAGACGCTAAAGTAAAACAATAGAACCAGACAAAAAAATTAGTAGCCTGGTTGGGAAGTTCGTCGGTTTTTAGTCAGTCTTCATCCGTGAGTCATTTCCAACTCGTAGTTTTATTCTAAATGACAGCTAACCAAAAGGCGAATGAGTCAGAAAGAAATAATAGCGCGGAGATACAATATACGATAAAGTTGCATCATCCCCTTTCATTTTTCACTGTATTTGAATCTCTTTTGAATACAGAATGCAACCCTATAAGAATGATTTTAACTCTAACGTGGTAAGAGAAAGAAACAAAAGCTTCTTTTGTTCTTATTTCTTTTGCGTCTGTATCATGTTTAGTACCGTCGAACGAATAGAAATAAATGAAGTAGAAGGTAGAACTCATTTCGTTGACATGACATTGAAGGTACAAAATAGTTGTAGTTATAAAAATATCTCTCTTATTCTACTTGATTACAACTGCTAATTACTAGCACGTTGAAGTTATGAAACTTTTGCATCCCTGCTCTTACTAGATATGCATTTAATTTCCATCAGTCGTCAAGATTAAGGTCCAAGTGCACATAGCTCATTTGCATTTTTCAACGACGGTATGTGGATCACTTCACTGGCTAAATATTATATATGTGTAAAACGGTACGATTTTTGTTGCTTTGCCTTAAACTAATCGACCTAGATTGTAACCAACCAGAAGTTTTCTTCCGAAATAAGTAGGTATCTGTTGCAAAAGTGAAATTTTTTACTGCCTCACTCGCTAGTTTTTTAAACTCGTTGAATTATGTATAAATGTTGATGTTGATAGTCAGTCAAAGTAGCTAGGTAAAATTGGAGTAAAGATCATAAACTAATGGCAAGCCCCATTTTTCTGAAAGTGCAGGCAGAAGGCAGTTATTGGTTGCATGTTGTATCCAAGTTTAATAACAACAAGATGGGTTGGCAAATATAATGCTAGCTGAAGTATGCGATCTTACGTAGAAACCTACTTCGTGAAATAAGAAAAGTTGCATCCCCTGTTGGTCCCTTTTCAAAAATTTACGTAGTCAATATTTACTGCGAACATCCATGAGATTAGATTTTCCTAGAACTTGTCTCCAGAGTGCCTGTACACTCCCAAATCCCAAATGTTAAGTATTACGTATATAATATTTATGTTCAAAATTTGTGGACAGTCTAAGGAAAAATTATGGGTCGAAACTTAAAAATAACTTCAATCCGATTTTTTGTTCCGAGTGAAGGGGACAGAATACTCATGACGACTCAGGTGAATATCAGGGTTTGATTTGATTCATACGCCACCAGCTGGTTCAAACGAGTTTTATTCTGTTTGATAGAGAATTTCTGGAATATTAAGCTGGTGTAAATATTTCCGTTTGGTTGGTATTATCAGGTTGAAAATCCCGACAGAATTGAAACTTTTTTGTAAGTTCAAAAGCAAAAATAATTTCTGGGCTTTTTGGTTTTGATTCAGTTTTTCCGAGAAATTGACTCTTTAATTGCTCGTAAAGCCTTTATGATGCTGCACTCAAATGGCAAAGACAACTTTTTGAACGCGAAAGGATAGATTTATTTTTTTCGAAAAATAAAATTGCAAACGCTCACTTACTTTGCAACAACTCCCAATAATACCTTTTTGAATACTCATCATCTTTTAACATAGCGGAAAATCCGATGCTGTGTGCTTTTTGCAGTTCTTTCGTGGAATTGTGCTTTTTAATAGGCTTTTGCTGCACAAATTATAACTGTCAAGGTAATATTCAAATGTAAATGTCAAAATAAACACAATTATAAGAAAATAGCAAAAAGTCTGTTCAAAAACTACAAAGTAAATTTTAAAATGCATTGAAAAAGCTCAATTTTACAAAATAACTGCGAAAAACACACATCATCGGGTTTTCCGCTCATTTTGTTTTTTGCCTCAGAATTTTTAATTTTCTCAGAATACCCTCAGAATTTGCAGGCACTGGAAATTTTAAAAGCAACGAATTTTGACAGATCGCTCCTGGAGGGAATTGGCGGTATTGCAAGAAAAATCCAAAGGAATTTAACACTAGCTGTTTATAGGAAGGATGTAGGTACTGTTGCCCTGTTGTTGGTAGTCACTCCAAAGCTTTTCAATTAGGAGGCCAATATTTTGGATGTGACCACAAACCACTACGTTTCAAGCAAACCGCTATTCAGCACTAGGCTGGTAATGACAACATCGGATTTCTATCAATTATAATATGCAAATAAACTCAACTGAATACGACAAAATCATACGTTTTGTTTAATAAAACCCTGAGCGTGATCGGAACAATCAAAATTGTCGCATTGCCTTATTTTTAAACAGGTTATGAGACTAACGACGAGATGAATAAAAAGGTATCAAAGAAATCGTGGTTTGTTACCACTTTCCAAAGGAGATTTATATGCTCATGGGCGGAGGCAGAGAGCCGTAATACAGAAACCAGAATCAAAAGGCAAAGTCCAGGAAAACGAAGTCAATCGATGGACAATAATACTTATACTCCTGCATGCTTGAATTACCATTAAGAATTGCACCCTCATCCAGGAACAAAGATAAAAATGAGAGTTTGATGTCCGCCATGGTCATGGTTTTCCAAGCGATGTCAAAGCCAAAACCAAAGCGAAAACCCAAGCCAAACCCGTTCAGAGTTTCAAAATATTCTCCAGACAAAGTATCCGGAAAGGAAACTGAAGAGTACACTATAAAAACTGGATGCACCTAAAATTTCAAAAGTTCAATCCTATTTTATAGGGCTAGTCTTTAGGCACTTTTCGTTTCTTCCTGTCTTAAGACAGATTAGTTGCTACAGTGTACGCTGAAATGAATAACTGTGCTTATAATGTCTGTCGCTATTGCGATGCTGTGCGGTGTGTGTGTTGTGGTGTGATGTGAAGTGACACACATTCTCCTAATCATACGCTCTCATTCCGAATATACACTACCAGCCAGGGAAACCATGTTTTCAAGTGATTCGAATTTCAAACCATATTATGTTACCATATTCTATTAGTTTCCTGGGCAATTCGATAAACTTGGAGCACGAACTTTAAATACAAATGAATAAAAAGCAATGCTTTCTTTCCTTCGCTACCTACCACCGTACTAGTGCCAGCACCGTAGAATGTCGAGTTAGTAACGTTACCAGTGAGGAAATGTGTCCGTGAATTTTCTTTCCTCCGAAAAGAAAGTTGAAGACGGAGACGTAGAAACCAGTGCAGTGCATCGCATTGGAGTGCAAGGAAAACCTGAGTAACGTAAAGAGACACTGTTGATTCCTCTCGGCCCTTCTTGTCTTTCCTTGTGTTTTTGTCTAAGGACTATTTACGTTATAATATTATTACTTTCCGTTTCTTCTTAGGTTAGATTTTTTCCGTCAAAGTTTGTACACAGGAAAAGCTGGGCTATCTTAAAATATGTAGGAACAGTTTATGTAAGACGTCAAAAATCTTTCTAGTAACTTTCAATGTATTTTTATGCCTTTTAGGTTATAGTTTTTGTAGTGTACCCGCACGTAATTACGATAGAGCTTGTATCACGATACAAATAATGGTAAATTTGCCATGTGCATATTTAAACGATGTCTTTAAACGTACCTCAATCTACTGAACTATGCCACCCAGCATATTTTTTTCTCGCAAGTATCGTCATCCTATGTATCTAAATTACTTTTTTTCATATCGTTTCGTAATTGATGCGGGTAATTAGGACGTCAGAGTTGTTCTTTTTGCTTATAATATACATACGAACATACACGGCCAGAAATTGAAGAATCGTGGAAAAGAATAGAGTATTAGTTTTTTGTAAAATACAAATAATGCGTTGTGACCATTCAACTACAGGAAATGCTTTTAAATTCAAAAGTATTAATGAAATAGGTAACCGGTCAGAAGAGTGTGGTCACAAGAGTGTACGGTCAGAAGAGTGCGGTCAAAAGAGTGTACGGCCAGGAGAGTGCGGAGCCACTAGAGTGCCCAGTCAAAAGAGTGTGGAGCCAACAGAGTGCCGAGTAACAAGAGTGTAAGGTGGCACGCGGAAAGCGAAGTTCGAAGAGTGTAATAATGATTATGTAGATTTTGAAAAGTGGTATTCACAAATAACATTTTATACCGACAAAATATATTTAAACAACAAACCAAAAAATTATCGTTTTGCGATTTTAATTTGTATTTAATAGCAAAAATGCAAAAAAGAAAATTAATTAAAATTTTTTAATTTATTAAAAAAGGTTTTGGTTCAGTTTTTATATAATTGTTTTTGTCTATAATATCTACCTTTGTTATACGACCCGTTAAAAAGTCATCAGTAACTTCCAAAAGCAATTTGTGAATACGAATTTTCAAAATCTACACAATCATTATTAAACTTTTCGAACTTTGCTTTCCGCTTGCCTTACACTCTTGTTACTCGGCACTCTGCTGGCTCCGCACTCTCTTGACCGTGCACTCTTCTGACCGGCACTCTTCTCGCCGCACTCTTCTGACCTAGAACCAATGAAATAAACTTCTCATATTGAAAAAACCGTAAATTGGATCGTCATGCTTTACACTACACCATATTAAATACAGGTTTTAATTTGTTCGTTACAGATACAAAACAAAAATTTTGCTACAGGCTAATTTCGCGGCAACATACAGTGCAACCAAAATATGCATGTGCGCTTCCTTCTTTGAGGTCTTCTGAGTACGAACCCGTGACTGTGACTTATCTATGTACAACTCTCGTCTCTGTAGTATGCACATGATGTAATTACATTGAGATGAGGATTGCAGGATGAAATTTACTTTTGCATAATAAATACGTTCATGATATTCATCCACTTGTTTATTTATGTCGGCATTCAATATCTCTCATCAGAATATGTTTGGAAATGGAACACGCATTTGCTCCAGGAGTGCTAATGCAAACCGAAGGACTCATGCCTTCATTTAATTTGAATTGCTTTTTATTTTGGCAGAGAAAGATTTGTCGTTTTCATGTCAAACGTATGCAGGAAGGTGGATCCAATGTCTCAAATAACATCTTATTTTGATCATTTGTATATCTCCCGAGTATCTCTTACTCACCTGTTATCATGGGGACTTTATATCTTTATACCACTTGACACTATCCTCCTTCGGGAATAGCCTAAATAGACTCATCGTCAGTATGTGTAACAATAAAACTCATTGAGGCTACCCAAAAAGACAAAGGCCATTCGGACTAATCAAAATCCCACAAATCACAGTTAAACAGAATGACAACCTCCAGTATAATGTAGGTACCTACATGCATACTACTAGTGTCGAGTTTAATCCCTCAAAATTCCAACATTCAAGGCTAGTCCTCAAGGACAAGGTTAGGTTTCAGTGAAAGGTTGATTCGAGTTCTGAAAAAGCAGTGCAGTGATACTACAATGTGAATAGCAATATCAGAAGACAAGGGTGGTGGTAACAAGTGAGAAAATAGTGTAACCAAGTACCTACATAATACATACCTATATAATAACATTCAATCACTAAAGCTGCTACCTACTGACTTTGGAATAGGAGGATGAAATCTAAATCTCGAAGCCAAACTACATACATAGCTAGTCCTAGCAACAAGGGGGACAAGGTCTACAGAATTTCTAATCCAGGTCCTGCTGAAATAGTTTGATTTGAGCTAGCTACATTGAAACAACCCGTTTGACTTCTATCTGTATTCTGCAGTTCACTGTTGCACAGTAGTTGGTAGTGCGTTGTATAAACCAAAAGTGCACTACATAATATATGTATGTATCTATAGAGAGAGACTCAAATTGACAAAAACCAAACAAAAAGATTAATGCATTTTTCTCTAAGAAAAATGCTATTAGATTATCCCCTGCAATTCGAACTACTAAAGGCATTCATGGAAAAACTGCAGATTGAAAGCTGAGCGGGCCTGCAAAAGACAGTTTGCAAATTCCAAGAAAAAAATATTGCAAGTTGCAGTGTAGTGAATCAAATAGTTACAGCAGGTAGCCCAGGTTAAAAAAATATGATGGGAATAATGTACACAATGCATCATTCAGAGAACTTTTACATGCATACGGTAGTCCCCCGGTAACTCTAAAGTTCTTTTTAGCATTCTAAATGCGCATTAGATGAACTTAGGATGGATCCTAACGTAGTTCATACTTATGCCAAATATGAGCAGGTTTTTGGTGTTTAGATGCCTAAGTTTTGACAGTGTACAAATTACCGCCTATTTATTAGGTTTCCAAAATACGTCACATACCCTTATCCCGATGATTCATTTAAAATTTAGCTTAAACGGACTCAAACAATTTTGTAAGTACCATTTTATTGGCGCCAAAATGTTTCCGCCACAAAATTCGACCACGTAAGACTTTTAATTTGACTCAATAATTACATCTCTCATAGAAAGGTATAATTATATAGAAAAAACGGAATACTTCTAAGACTACGTTCTACGGAGAAGGGCTTCTTTCGCTCACGAGATTGATCTTTTCTCATAGTTTTTACTACGCTGCGGTGACATAATTGGGAACAATTGCAAAAACAACAGCATGAAGGTCTGCAGAATCTTTGGCACAAAAAGTAAACACATTTAGTTGCTGCCTGGCTTTAATGGTTCATTTAATTTGAAGGTTGAAAAAAATGATAAAGGGTATAACGAAGCCAATCAACTTCTATAAAGCATAGTCGAGTAGCATGTCCAGAAGTTCTGCCATATAACCATCGCACCCCTACACTTTCATGAGGGAGAAAGTCAAGAAGGCTGACAGTAAAGAGAACAAGACAAGGAGGTTTAGAGCACGGTACAAGAGCACTAGATAAAGAAATTTAATTTTTCACCAATAACTTTGAAGTTTTTGAAAAGTTTTGTACCAATTGCTGATTTATTTGTGGTACTTGTATAAATTCGCGGTTCTTTGGAATTTTTTCTGCACTAATCTAGGTATACCTATAGGTACCTACTTTACTATTTAGGATTAAGTATATTGTGCCGAAGTATACAGAGACAGAGCAAAGTAAAACTGACAATTCCATTTTTCATTGAATCAGCAATTTTGTTATTGTTTGCAGCTATTACGTAGAAACTTGCCCCCATGATATTTTCCAAGAATGTATCCAAGGGTTTTCGTCTCGTTTCAATCATGATGACAGAAACGGTCTGACCCAAGGGTACTTAATATGTAACGGTGGTGATGGCCATGAAACGTCAATCCAAATATTGTACAAGAATTCTAAGTTATTCACTGCTTTCCGGGAAATTGTTTTACATCAAATTTTGAATTTTACATAAGGTATTTCTGTACTTTTACCAACAAGAATAAAATGAAGATACGGTAGGAATCAAACGTATGGAACTGGTGAAAGGACTTCTGTCGCTTATAATCAAAATTCTTTATACACAGTTTTAAGGGGAAGCCCTTTTGTTGTACCTAGGGGGTACATAAATAACCTTTTTAAAATAAAATTAGAATAATCTTTTTGCGAAGAAAAATTTGAATTTAGACCAATGTAATTTCCATAAGGCGTCATGCTATTTTTCTTTATGTATATATCTAAGCCATCCCCAAAAGGTTAAAAGTAAAATCTTGCTGATCATCTTACGATTAGTTACCAAAATTCAGAAACTTTAGTCTGCTTCGTTGCATCCAGTGGATTACTGCGTAAAGTTGATTGCAACTGGGTCAAACCGGAAAATTTAGTATTGTACTGCGAAGCAAAAATTTCTTTCCTACGTACACTATATTCTTTGCTACATTTAGGCTTTGTCCACCAAACAACAGTGTTTTTAAATTAGATCCCCTTTTATTCGATTTCTGCTGTACGTTTGTACATGGGTATGAATGAATGAAAAACTTTTCAGTTCCATATGGCAATTTTCCATTCCAGTTATTTGAACGCGGCTTTTAAACAGAACCAATTATTATTATGAGGTATATTAGCATGCATGAATGAATAAATGTAAATGTTTCACAGACTTTGCAGTTGGGAAATCTGGTTTTGTAAAACATGTTAATTACAGTAGGCCCCTAAAGCAGAATACTACGGTTATTGCTACACGCTAAGCATTCACTTTGCTCAGTACGGGGACTACTGCATTTAGGTAACATATTTTTGTTCTTCAAAGACGATATGGATTTAAATGAAGGACTAAAGTTTAAGTTAGCTCGTTCAATTGTAATAGGGGTGCAGATGCATCTCTATTTTATTCCTCATCATTGAAGCGAGAAGTACCTATAATTATAATTATTCTAGGGAAAAATTCCAAGGTAACAGAATAAATTATACAACTTCGTATGTCCCATTCCCAAAAATTATGGGTAAACATTTTGTATTTCGAAAGTTCTAATCGAGTGGATGTAGGTGTAATGCACTTGGATAAACAAATAATAGTACCAAATTAAATTCACGTTGTTTCGGAGAATATGATGGTGTAAATTACTCTATGCTTCAGAGGAGAATGCTTTTCTTCATAGGTATTCAGTTATGAAGTATGTATCAAACTGCTAAGAGACACGAACCAAATTTTCTAGTGTGTTTTCAAGTGTTTTTGAATGCAGAGGAAACAGGTGGAAAATAAGCGGAAATTCACTGTTAGCATTTTTAGTTTACTTCATATGCATCCAAACCCAGTACCCCTTTAAGATTATACCAAATCCTAGTAGGTTTTCGCCCCCACTTTTTACAGTGTACATATTTAAAGTAATTGTGACGATAGTTAGGATGCATCTCAAGATCACTTAAAGTACATCTAAAACGCATCTAAATGAATTTTCAAAAGCATTTTGCATCCTGGGGCGAGTTTTAAGTTGGACTTAATATGCATTTTCATTCGGTTCATAATAAATTGTGCTAAATAGTATATAGAGTAGAGTAAGTTTTTTGTCCCTTTAGATGCATTTTCTCCTATTTTAAGATTCAGTTTTTACAGTGTTGTTACACTTATTTTACCATTGCCAATGGGTTTTTGCACTAGTAAATGTAATAGTTAGAACGAATTCTCGTAGTTGGGAATAAGTAGTAATTAATTTACTGTTGATACATACTTGTTGAACACTTTTACAAAGTTTGGTCAAGTGGCACATACAATTAGTCAGAACGAGCAGTGATTCGGAATTCGGTTTTACAGATGGCGAATAATATGTTTGTGTAATTAGATAGAAGTTGAAGCTTCATATGTGAATAGCATCACATCTCAGTTGATTTGATGCATGTTTGACGAGATTGCTGTAAAACTTTCCTAGTATTTGTCTTGTATTTCATTTTCCAAGTTTCCCGAATATTTTACACATTTCTCGGTTTGCCTATCATTATAGAAATTATTTGGAAACAGTGGCTGGTAGGGTGGTCTTTGTGTAAGAGAATTCCTGTACTGTATGTAATCTACTGGTCGTTGATTTGGAGTAATTAAATGTAGACGATTTTTTGAAAATTTTCTATAGTTGCACAATGTTATTTAAATTGGATTGTCAAAGAATGTTTTCAAAAAATGAACAGTGCGTACATAGGTAGGTATAGTTGTAGGTGTGTACCGAAGTAAGGGATTTTGCTACGTGTAAGAAGATACATCTACTTAGCCCTTTGATTGCAGATAAACGATCCTGCACCTTTTAATTTCACTTGAATTTCAATTTTAATGCATTACATATAAACACATCCAACCAACTTCAATTTCTATTCGTCAGCGTATTTCTGTACATATTCCACAGATTTGGTTCCTGTACACAATAGACGTCAACTGCGCTTACGTTCCAGGACAAAGGAGGAGAATATCGTATTTTTTATACTTGAGAGCGACTTTCCCTCAAAAAAAGAACATACTGCAAGGGACACCAACTTTCGCTGGCGTGGAGTGACATTTTTGTAATAAGTTTTAGTAGATTTGATTTGGGTTGCTATGTGTATGCTGCTCAATCTTTCAGCACTTCCTTATTCAACGAGAACTAGACAAGGCCAAGAAATGCAAAAACAGAATTTATTTTGCATTCTTATGTCACTTGTATTTTCTACTCTGTGAGTACGAATCAGCTTCCTCCACCGCACAAAAAACCAAGGGAATACGATTAAGAATTTCTCACTATGGTACTCCCTTCCTGGTCGAGGAAACGTCAACTGACTCTGAAGTGTCCAAACCAGTGCTTATTAATTTTAAGTGTGAAGGGACATTTTTGCAAGCAATTTCAGTGACATGGATTTTAAATTGCATCTAAAACGCGTCGAAAGTGCATCTAAAGGCATATTGCAGTCCAAAAAGCGTTTTTAATGCTTTCTTGATCCACTTAAAATGCGTCCAAACACAATCATAGGTAGTTTGCTATACTAAATACGAGTGGGTAGGTTTTGGTGGTTTTATCTGTATAGGTATAGGTATGCATTTTTCCTGTTTTAATATTGCTATATTCTTAAATACCTACCTAGGTATTTACTATGTGCGTGGGATTACAATGCATAATTCATGTAACTATTTTACTACATTCCTATCTGTAGTCCGTTCTATCATTAAATAATGACAATACTATTCTGAGCTTACATAAATTTTAATAATTACTTCTCCAGTCGTAAACTAATTATGACGGGATAACGAAATCCTATTCATTAGCTCATACTCCCTGGGCTTATTGTGTTGAACTTTGACTTGCCCAATGATACTGCCTATGCTACTGTGCCCATGCACTGTAGATGTTGTAAGATTTAATTTAAATTCAAGTTCTTTCCATTTGAAACCGTAGGATTAGTTTGAATTCTGAAATGAGAGTTACAATAAGGACTTGGGAGAGTTATACAATTTATTTTGGGAGTGAGAAATAACATTATTCGAATTTCAAATGCGAGACAAGTTGTCAAGGAGAAGTAAGGAAAAAGTGGGGATTCCGAAATTGAGACTTGAGACTGAAAATAGGAATTTAAATTGCAAATTCGAAGAATTTGGAAGTTGGTGATCATGACTGGGAGCTATTTACCCAGTTCCTTGGAATTGTTTGGAAATTATGAGGAGGATTTGGAAGTAGGACTAGGAGTAGGAGTGAAAGTAGACTGCTGACTTATGGAAGGAGCTTTGTACATAAATTGGTGAGCAGAGACTTGGAAAGGAAAAGGAAAGAGAAAAGATATAAAAACCTTACCGTTTGTCGTTAGTAATACGACTATAGCCCATGTAGGTACATATCGTCGTTGAAGGTGCAAAACTTAACATCTTTTTCGTAACGTTATGGGATTTGTGAGAGGATGTTAACTTTTGCACCTTCAAC
>JAAXYX010002209.1:0-18453 GCA_036851915.1 Ptenothrix huangshanensis
TATAATATTTTATGCCCGATGCACCGATGTGATAATGATGGAGATACCGATGCCTGTGCCCACAACACTGATATCGTCACCACGCTCCATTTAGATTTCCAAAATCAAATTCAATCTCTTCCCTGGTACAGATCTATAGTGGAGGTGGAGCTTGCGGCAGATGTCAATAGAATCCAAGACTGACTATGGTGTGGGAGTGTGGGATAAAACAATCAAGAGGAGAACCGTTGCACGCAGCGATGCTGATGTTGATGTTGATGTTGATTTTGATTTGGAATTTGATGTTGTTCGTGGTGATGATGGTGGTGGTTAACTTATTATAGTTTAAACCACGGTGGTAATAGTAATTACTATGCTAGTAAGTTGTATGTAGTTACTGATCTTAAAATGATTAAGAATAAAGAAGTTATACCACTTTTTAACAAGTTTGCGACTCTAGGTGAACTGAGGAATGGAAGCAAAAAAAAAGTTCCAAACTTGTTTCCACAGAAAAAAAGTAATTATGTAGAGTATTCGAAACGGAGTTTGCACAGTATCCTGCGTATCAGTGGAGTCGAATGCACTTAGGAATCATATATCTACATAAAATCGGTCGGGACTTACAGATCACTAGTCACTATCGTATTCACGACTGGCGAGAGTGTAATTAGCCAGGCGAGTGAGAGATGCTGGTGGGTACTACAGTGTAGTGGATTTTCAATGTCGTTGTGTGATGCTGGTACCGGTATTGATATTGGAATTGGAATGGAATTGGAGTTGGAGTTGGAGTTGGAGTGGAAGCTAGAGATTGTGCTAGCTTCTAATGTATTCGGTGGAAGGTGAAGACGAAGACGAAGACAAAGGTGGGTTCTTGGTCTTGGTGGAGATGTTGAAATAATAATAATAATAATTTGTTTGCTCTCGACTCATGTGTCACACATGGGACCAGGATGACAAGAGGAGGAAAAAGAGACAAAGAAGTCTTTGACGATAGAGAACCCGGACGACGACTACCATAGCATCTAAATCTGAATCCTGGTCGTATTCTCGTGTGATCAGTGATCGGTGTCTGGTGTACAAAGTACGAGCTACTTTTCCTTCTTCCAAAACTCGACGTTCACCGTTGGTTGCCGCCGAGGAGGTGGCAGTTGTCCTAATCGAGAATCTTAATGGGCTCCCTGGCAAATTACTTTGAAAAAGTTTCAGCTAAACTCACAGCCGAAAATAATGACGGTGATGATGATGATTGATTAGCTTGTGTTTGATGATTGAAGTTTCTCCAGACCATGCCATACCATGCTAGGCCAGGCCAGGCCAGACCAGGCCAAGACAAGTCGAGTCAAAGTCAAGTCAAAGCTAAAACTGTTAAGTATTATACGTATCCTTATATAACCCACGTTTACATGTATGTGTATATAGAGTGGTATATAATAATGCCAAAATAAGGGAGCGACAAATATCCACGCTTTTTCTGGAGGTATATCTTTCACACCTATAAGCCCTTCTGTATGACGATGTCTGTGTATTAATTTTGTATAGATATTTTATTATTTCTATAGGGACACGACAAAGTTTATAAAGAAACAGAAGAAACGAAAGAAGATCTCTGACTCTGACTTTTCTTCGTCACTTCTTTTTGTTCGCTTAACTTGCACTCACACTATGTGTTATGTACGTAGGTTTGCTTTGCTTTGGTACATAGATCCTTCGGTTGTCATAGTTTCTTTTCTTTCTTTTTTCCTCTCTCTCTCTCTCTCTCTTCGCTATTTTCCACAGTATGTTCTTTTACTTATTTTCCTTGCATCACTCCCTATCCTATGCTCCCTTCGTAGGTAGGTACTTATGTTGAGTTTAGTTTTTGCAAAAATTTCTCACTTTTAATCTTTCACAAACTTTGCTTTTTTCTTCGTCTCACTGACAACTTCGCACAATCAGTGGCACACTGATGGCAATACGATGCTGATGCGACTGGGATGGTAGCTTTTAATGAAGCCTCATCGGTGGATCTGTGGAGAATATAGAAACCAGAAAATGTAGGGGTTAGTGCCTTGCGAACTAGCGATTAGTGTTTATTACAAAATAGAATTACCTACATAGATTGGATTCATTTGATAGCTTATATTACATTATAGGTAATGCTACTTGGGAGAATCATTACAAAAGAGAATTTATTCTGCCACGTCTCACTTGAACACGTTCTCACATACAGCTTTCAAGCATTCATTCCTTCGTTATCTTCATCATAATTACGAGTGCACGATATACCTACTTACTATATGTACGTATGAATGCAGACCTACTTACCGTTATCGTTAGACACCTAGTGCATTGATAAATTAGGTTTGGACAAATGGGAGGGGGTTTCCCCTCCAGCACTACCTAAATGGATTAGAATGGGATGGGGTTTCTTTCTATTCCTCACCGTTATCAAATCCTTTATGGGTGACCCCTGGGTTAGGTACTTATTTGGAATTACAGAATTCACATTGGATTAATTAAGAAGGTAATTATTACCTTTGCCTCACTCGCTACAAATGAGCGACATACATTTCTAATTTTATTTCACTAATTTATATCCGTCATATATAGGGAGTGAATGTTGATTGTAAATTACTGTTAATCGTCAAGTCAAGTCAAATTCAATTGTATGTTGTAATTTAGGTAATTTTTGTCTGCCTCATTGATCCTTTGTTGATTTTTATTTTGATTACGGACAGATTAAAAAGGAAAAAGGAGAAAGGACTGACTTGACTTGAGCTGACGGGACTCGACTTCAAATACAACTTCGTCTTTGACCAGGATTTGAACTATTTAGCATCATCAGATCAACTTTTGCTTGTTCAGATGGCTGGGACTAATTAGTGACGACTAACGACTGAGCGAGCAAGAACAAGAACAAGAAAGAACAACAAGTCGATTGGATTCCATTCCAATGGAATCAAAGCAAATCGAATCAAATTAAAAGTGCTGTTGGATTGCTGTTTAATGTGAAAATTAATGCACGAAATTTAATCTCCTATCGTGGCTGAAGGTGCAAAGGAAATAAGTGCTGTGGATTACTGCTCGTGTTCTGAGTTTCGACGTCTTTAATGAGAACGACGATATGCTCATGTGTACACGAACCATTAACTCATTGTCAGGAATGTCAGGGCAGGATAAGACGAGGAACGCTGGGTCCGTCCGTCCGTCGAAAAGGAAAGGAAAGGAAGGGGGATATAATTTTGATGAGAAGCTACCTATACACTATTCCTCTACACCTTTACCGTTATATATGTATACTTGGTACTCCGACTCCAACTCTACATGTAATGTTATTGAGCTAATCGATGTAACTACCTACATACATAGATATATCACTAACGGCTTACAATAAATGGATTGGAGTTGGAGCCTGGAGTAGAAACTTGCATTACGCTACAATAATTATAAGACTGAAAGTCTAATTAGCGTAATTTGTAATTAAATTGGTTTAGTAAATATGCTTGTATTTGTCAGCGTATAATGTATGATGCATGGACTATAGTCCCATAAATAGTAGTAGCTGTACCCCTAAATGACTCTTTTGGCAATCAATTTGTGAACTTTCTTGATTTCCTACAGAGATTAGGAACCTTTTCAATTAATTATAATTATCTTCGGAAATTAATTTTTTTAAGATTGTTGCCAAATCCTCGAGTCGTGAGTGGAGTTCAGTGTCGATGTCGATCGAGCGAAAGGGAGTCGACGCTAACGTCAACAGTCAACAGTCAAGTCAAGTCAAGTAGTCAACGTCAACCAGTCAAGAAATGTAATGGGCAAGTGCATACATAGGTATGGATTAATTATAATACATTATTGTACAAGAATACATGTACCCATTTCACTATATCGTGTAGTAGGTATAAGATACAAGGTGTTCCTGAGTAGTTAGGCTATAGGTTGATGAGGATTTGGTATGTATGTAGGCAGGTACATGCTGTACAGTGTACAGTGTAAAGACTTGAGAGAAATTCTACTTAATTTTCCACTTTGTTTGTTTTGCTCCTAGTCTGTTTGCACAATGCTCAATGCTGCATATTATATTAGTATCCGCTGAATTGAACTACTTTTTGTTTTCGTTTTTTCTCTAATAATTATATCAACTAAAGCTGTAGGTATACGTAGTTAAATATTTAAACTATTCCTACCTACTAGTATTCGTATTCGATTGGACGAGTCTCGTGAGAATTGTATACATTCATATTTAATGCTCGCTCTTTGCTGGATGATTAAGTAATTTAATAATTTAGCGATTCTTAATTGTTATTCATGAAATAGGAATCATCAAATATGTAGAATAAACTTTGTCTAATCCCGCTCTCTCTCGCTACTTCAGTATTTCCTTATTTCAGTATTTCACTATTTTCCTGTCTTCAACTACCTAGTCACACACACTAGCTGTTTGTTTGGCTGCCTTATATTTGTATTTCTTATATACTAACTAATCTGCTTGATTCACTTTTTTCCTGCTACCATGGGCATGTCTACTTATACTTCTCTTATTATCTCGGTTGGGGTTTCGAAATACGTACAAAATTACGAATTTAGGAATTGGAATAGTATGACTACGGTTATGTCATGTCTACTTCTGTTGCCACTGCTGCTACGATTAAGGAGTAGATCTACCAGTATGTACCAGTAGGAGTCGGCTAGAACAGAGTAGTGGGGTATCTGTAGGAAACTTTGGTCTAGCGAACTTTGCTTTTATATATTTTGTAAAAGTAAAGTAAAACTAAAATGAGTGGATGTGGATACGTGGCGATGCGGTGATGTTTGCCTTGACGTTGTGTCCTATTCTACAATATTGTAGTTGGAGTCTATCTGGGTAGTGTACACAGTTGTTCTGCAATCATTATTAAGAAGCATTTTATTCCTTTAGTTTCTAGTTTTCTCCTTCTATCCATCTACCAGCTCTAGTCTTCTCCAGTAATGTTCTCGGATTTGTGCCTTTGCCGTTGTTCTTGCTCTTGGTCTTGGTCTGGGTCTACGTCTGTTGTTATTTTCTATTATGTACTTTACTACTTATCTTTGTCCTTCCGCCTTCGCCTCACTCCTTCAACGATTTCGTTAGACAAACAAGAGCGAAACTCTTGCAGGCATGCAGACACCAGCACCAGTACCACCTCTATACATTCTATTCTCCCAGAGTCGGGTATTCCAGACAGGCAAGGAGAACAAGAGAGAAGAAACTGTCTACACTGTCTCCACTTTAGAATAATACTTTTATCTCATAACGTATTGTAGAATGTACACACGGGCACGGTGCGCGAGTAAGGTAGACTCTCATCTCCCACTTAAATAGTCTAAAATCCAATATTATTAAATGGACCAACACCAGCAAAGGCACTTGGACTGAGCAAGTGAACCACATGTATCTTGACTTTCCTCCTTGTGGATATCTAGACGGCGAGAAATTCTGCTTAGATATACATACATATTACCCGGATAGAGTAGTGTCCGAATTCAGGATTCAGCATTTGGAATAGCAGTTGAAGTAGGATGGAAAGTGGAAAATGGAAAACAATAACAAAAGAAGGGCAATGGGAAGTGGAAGTGGAAGAGAAAATCCTCAATCCTCGCCTCGTTCACGAGTGGACTTGAAACGAAGCCTATTGCTATTCTATAATTCATAGGATATGTACGTGGCAAGTGGCAATATTATGATGTGCATGTCACAAGTATATCGGATTCTGATACTTCCTTGGCTGGCAAGGTGGATGAGGATCCATGAAATGACTGGAAGATGGAAATTTGGAAATACATGTAGCAACAGCAACTATCGAGTGTAGCAAGATGTGGAGTGTCTCGAGTGAGTTGATGTTGATGCTAGTGATAGAAACAATTATAGTATTATACGCATATCTATCTCTCTCTCTCTCTCTCTCTTCCTAGGAGTTGTGCAAGAAGAAGACGAACAAGAAGACGGAAGATATAGCATAGCCGAAATTGTGTGCAAGTGGAAGAGAGTGAGAAGCTGAACCGACTCGATTCAATTGAACGTGAGGATCAGCCAGTAAAAGTCTATGAAACCGAAACGGAGAACGAAAAAGGAACGACTCGACTTGTCAGCCAAAAATAGGCTCATTAGAAAGATTGTGAGCACACGGTCGGTCGGAGTAGCAGATGTGTTCTTTTTCGGAGACCAAGACCAAGACCAAGACCAAGACCGAGACCCACACGACTGGCTACACTCAAAATACAATTACCATCTAAATGGCACTCTCAATCCATAATAGATGGATCTTCTCAACAGCATCTTGCTACAAGGAGCCCCATTGCTTTGCTAGATTAGAACTACTTCCGTTTCCTTGGCTCTGGCTGTATTATAGGTTTCTAACATGTTCTGTCAAGGAAGCATTTAGAATTGCTGCAACATGTCGTCAACAAGCTTTCTTGATGACAATTAGATTCTCCATTCCAGTATGCCTTGGTTTTAGCCGAAGACTCATCTTCGATGCCGTTTAGACGATCACGAGATTCGTTTAGGATACATTATGCATCGGATTCGGATCATGTGGAAATGATATTTTCCAGTGTACCTTCTACTACTTTTACTATTACTATGCACTACGTACGTCGAAAGACTGACTACTGCTACTATCACTACACCGAAACGGGTATTCTGTTCTACATGCGAATATCTTTCGGTGCTATACCCTGGTATCCTCTCATTTTCCTACTTGTCGTCGTGTGAACGGCATCGGAGTCACGAAGAGACAAAGTTGTCGAGGCCGTTTCCATGCACTCACTTGGTTTGCATTGCTTTACTTCGGTTGACTTTACTTTGCTCTGATCTGCCTGCCTCCCCTAACAATAAGCTGAGAAATGGTGTAAGAAATTGGTGTGGTATGCCATGCTATCTGTGTGCACGCACGTACATACCTACAGCGGATTGGAACGAAACTGAAGATACAGAACAGAATGCATGTTCAGAGTGGAAGATGTTCACGAAAGACCAAGACAAGTCTCATCGTGATCGTCGTTGTCGTCGTGCTCGTCATTAACCGATTCGGAGAGCCAGAGCTCGACAAGACTCGAGGAAGAATCTCTTTTTCTCTTTGGTTTTGGTCGGTCGTTCGTCCGTGGTAGAAGTGGGTCTGGTAGTCAGTAGTCTTCAAGTCGTTTAGCTTAGGTCTGTATAGCAACTAGGTTCTCTTCTCTGGAATAGATATACTTGATACAGCGATAGTGATTCTATACCTACATGGAATCGTTGAATACTTGACGGAAAAAAGATAACGATGCGATACAGTTGTGTCTCTGGTCTGGGTCTCGTTTCTTAAGTAGACTTTTACAACATCACATAATATTATGGAGCTATGACACTTGTCCTACAGTACAGCACAGTGCAATGCACAGTCACAGTCAACTTAGTAACTCGGTCCACTAGTGCTATTACTGTGCAAATACCATTACTTGTAGGAAAGAACCCGGACCCAGACGAGAGCGACGACAAGGACAAGGACCAGGCCAAGGACCAGGACCAGAATCCGATACCAGTTGCCAGTAACAAAACCAGAGTCAGAGTCAGAGTCAGTCACAACTACAAACTAGTACGAGGACCTTCTTCCTCCTCTTCTTCTTTTCAAGAAGATGATACCATTAGCAATATATAATTATATAAGGTCAGACGTGAAGACTATGCACAATACTAGAGTTGATAGGGCTCAGGTTCGCTATGTATGAGTGAGGGAGGCAGACGCTGCTGTTCTACGGTTATTACCTCGAAGACTGGAATACTGGAATAGGGGAATAGTAGGGTAAGAAGACGAGTAAAATATATATGGGCTATACTCTGTGCTTCTATTCTCGTTTTGGTCGTCGTCGTCGTATTATCAGTCAGATTTATCCTTTAAAGCTCAGTACGTATAATATGATGGGTCTGGTAACTGTGGGTCCTCTGCTTCTGGTTCTAGTTGTGAATCTGATGTGGGATTTGGTTCTACTTCCTCAATATATATGACAAGGACGACGATGATGATGTGACGATACGATTGGAGATATGAAACGAATCGAGGGAAAGAATCCCGGGTATTTCCTAACTCAATCTCACTCTCACTACTCACGACTCCCTACTCCATACGCACTAGTGGTGCTAGACGCTAGTCTAAAAGATGACGAGGACGAGGACGTGGACGAGGAAGGAGTAACGAGTACCGGGTAACAACTCTCCCCTCCACCTCCACCTCCTCACTTATTTTATATTCTTCTTACGATTAGATTGTGAGGAACAGGAGCATCTACGGAACGAGCAGAAGATTCTCGCAAGTATTCGCTCAGACTATTGGCAACACACTATCCTCCAGCATCCAGCATTCAACATCCAGTTTCCACCAAGCCTCTAATATCGTGTAAACTGTTACGTTACTTCACTTTACTCTGGTCAAAACCATTCATTGATTTTGCATCATCTCCTTTTCCCTTCTTCCTTTCCAGATTTTTCAGACTTACTTTTATTTTGTCATAGATTCGCATTATACGACGAACCAAGGAAACTCCACTGAAACTGACTGACTGACGAGAAGAGAAGAAAGGGATCAATGGTCATGTACATGCAGAGCAGACTTGGCTTTGGCTTGGCAAGAGACAGTGAATGTAACTGTTGTTAGAGCAATCGTCGGCGAAATAATGTCACAGTTACCACGCACAGGCACGGACAAAGACGCCCACAGTCACCGATTCACTAGAATAGTCACTCTCGGATCCACTGTATCACTAGCACAATCAACTCCAGTCAAATCAAATCAAACCAATGGATTTACTATTTATTTCCCTTTTCATATTTCATCCCGACGGTCCGGATTATCGAGTTGACCTGCACTCCGTCTCCTCCGCAAATTCTATTTCCCAAGTCACGTCAGTCACGTTCAATTTTTTCCTCAATCCACAGTATTTATTTAAATCACGATCCACTTGCCTTTTGAATCTCTTTTTGACACTCCGGCTTTTGTTAAGCGTGCTTGATAAAAGCTCCTTGGATTTTAATTCAGTTGACAAATGTGATTTTTTAATATTCCATTCAGTGTTTTGATCCAGTTTCCTTGCACTCACTGTCTTTCGATTCACAATTTAAAAAGGACCTTTTGATGAATAGTAAGGTTACAATGTTAACTCCATTCAACTCCGCTGTACGTTATAATTATTAGTATTGTTTTCGGCGAGGAATTACGTATTTATTACTTGCTGTTCACTAATCGTCGTTCCGACGTCACTGCAAGATTTATTAAATTTAAGCACAGAATTACGAATTAGTGATTCTAGAGATTTGATTCAATTTTATCAAACAGATATTCTAGTTTATAGAAATGAATATTTCTGTGTAAATGGTTGAATTATCAATTATAGCTCAAGTGATGCTGATGATGATGATGATGATAATAATTAATAATTGTGATTAGTTTTCCCACAAACACTGAAGTCGCAATGGAAATTGAATCCGAATGAAATACGGAGTGTGTGATGTGAATTCTAAAACTGCGATGAGTATACACGTTAGGAAAGAAACGGAAACCACGATTTGGTATAAAGTCAATATTTATTTTAATTATATTTATTATCAGTGGTACTTTTGCGCTCCCTTGATCAGCATGTACATACAGCTATTTACACCAACTAATGTTGATTTGATCCTCGAGCGGATGATGGATATTGTAGATACGATGAATTACTGTTATCTCACTTTGACTTTCTGTTTCAGTCTAGGATCGTGATCGTGTCTACCTTGTACTTTTGTGCACTACACTCGAACACATGGAATCCACGGTGACGATGCCGATGACGATGACTGTCGACGACAACACGTTCATCAACAATCAACAATAGCAATTACGGACACCAGCACTAGCACACGAACTAGAACTCACACTTGCACTTCCACCAGCACGGACAACTCAGTCCCAAACCAGATTCTTCACTGACAACTTACAATGACAACTGACTGACTTGCCTCGTCATTCGTGGCAGTTGCAGTTGTTGTTGTTGTTAATCGTGGTTTTCGTCTCGATCATTTGTAAGTCTAAGTAGTAAGTCGTAAGGAGGTAGCAAGATGCTGTAATTTGTATTCTGCTACTTTTATTGTGCTAATGCAAATTTGTTTGTGTGATGTGATGTTAGGCGATAGGACACAGTAGAATGTGATGCGATGCTTTGCGGTTTGATTCGATGCGATGCGATGCAATACAATGAATTGGAATCAAATCAAAGATCAAGTTATTATTCCTTTCACACATTCACTTGATTCAGCATTCAGATTCAGACACCGAGTGAGTTCACAATGACAGAGTGACAGTCGACTAACCTCACTGCTCGCTCCTCACATATGCACTTTTGACTCTTTGCGTGTGCGAATTTATTTATGATCGCCCTGCTGGCAATATTAATATTATTATATAATGTGGTTGTGAAGTGTTGCTATTACTCTCGTCTGTATCTTCCTCCAGGCTTCCCATCCACCTTTAATTTCGACCACGGCGATTTCCAACTTTGAATATTTCAGTTGCATTCACTTCTCAGTCAGTACCAGTATCAGACCAATGTAGCGGCTGTAATGCGAGTGTTTGAGGCGAACAGCTACATCACTGACTTGTAATTTCAGCTTGACGTGTACCACAATTTCAGAATTTCAGAACTGCAGAGTTTCGACACTGTCTGTTTCTGCTGCTCCAACTTTGACGTATTTTTTGTGTTCCTCTACAGTTTGGTGTGGAGATGAGTTCAAGTTTGAATTGACTGTCTGCCCGTAGGACTGACTGACTGACTGTGTTGGAGTCTTTGAGTGTGGATACTGTCTGTGGATTTGTGGAACAGTGTAAGACTGAGAAAGTGTGGGGCTGTGTGTGTGAGGAAGTAGGGATTTTTGAAGTTGATCCAAGGGAGCCGATGGAAAGAATGGAAGCCCGGAGGAGCTGGCGGTGGTTGCTAACCTCCCCTCAACCAAGCAATTCACCCAAAAATTCTATCACTCACAATCCGTGGGCCAGGCGCTTGCGTTCCCTTCCCCAATTCTATCTTCCACTTCTGCTTCGGCTTCTATATATCCTCATCTGATGTGATATCCTCAACGTACTTTATTTCCACGTACTTGTCCAAGTCCTGTTCCACCACTCTACCAGCTACAGCTACAGAGAGCTACCATATCATTCCAGCACCAGCTCCAACAACACAACCTTCCAATTCGAATTCGAGTTCGAGTTCCCCAGTCACTCTATTGACTCTATAGCAAACATACAGCAGCCACCAGACCAAAGCCCAAGCCAACCATCCCAACTGCAACTCCAAATCCAAAATCTTTCTTCCAGCAATATTGCGAGCAAGCCAAAGCCAAGCCAGAAATGCAAGGCAAGTAGTAAAGTATAGTAAAATATAGTGCAGTGTAGGTTGTGGAATCGTAGAATGGAATGAGAATGAAGTGAAACTGAATGCTGAATGCGGGACTCTTCTTTACTACCAATTCAACTATCTGCACAATTCTACAGATGCAGGATGCAGAGAGATCATAAGTAGAGACCAGAAACACTGTCTGTAGTGTATAGTCTCGTGTATTGTACTGTATTGTGGTGGAGAGGAGAGGAGAGTGGAGTAGATAGAGCAGACCAAGAAGACCCACGAGCATCCAAAATCCAAAGGCTAAGTCGAAGGCAAGAGCAAGAGCAAAAGCTCGTAGGAAAGTACCTTTAGGTGTATTATCCAGTTGTGTAAAGAGAAGGCCGAGAGGGAAGACCAGACAGTGGCAGAGCGAGAAATCAAGCTTAAAAAACCAACAAGTACACTCTTAAAGCTATATCTTCCACGCAATACTCTACACATAAATCCACACAGAATTTTGAGGGGGAAAAATTCTTGTAGAGCACAAATTAGTTTTTATACTGTTACTTTTCATTTCAAACATGAATCTTTTTTAATGCATTATTAAAATGTTTAATTTCTTTTGTTTAAGAATATTACATTATACGCTAAACCTTATTTAAAAAATTATACATACTGTTTCAAAATTTGCAAAATGCTTCACTGATTTTTGCACTAAATGTAATAAATTGCAAAAGTAGCTTGCAATTTTCCATTTAAAAACAAGCTTTTCGTGCTCCAGTCATCGATTTTGACTTGCATGTTCCAGACACAGGATTGAAAGAATAAAACGCTTGCCTCGTTTAGAATCTTGAGTTGCGTGCAGATGTCCTTTAGAAGATGCATGTCGAGTATATGTATATATATATATACGTAGATATATTATTGTCGAGACGATAATTGTTTGGAGTGTACACTACCCAGGGCTATTGGGATGTAATGTTCTGTTATGTTATGTTATGTGATGTTGTATGTGGCTCGAGTGTGTGAGGAAGACGCGAGCTCAGAAAACCCGTGAACACAGCTCTTCCGGCCTCCTTCCACATCCACATCCACGTCCACGCAACACAATCTTCCTCATCTACTAATTTTGCCTCTACCTGTATCTCTATCTTCCCACAGTATAGCCATTCACATATGTCTATATATAGATGCAGACAGAAACATTCAAGTGTCTACAATTCGATACGCCTATATCCACATCTCTCAAAATTATGTTTGGCTCTCAGTCTAATATAATAAATTAAAGATATGACTGTTCAAGTTAGAAGTGGATGTGTCGGTTGCTTTGCCATGACATGACATTGCGTGGATG
Organism: Ptenothrix huangshanensis; assembly: GCA_036851915.1. Classification (NCBI taxonomy): domain Eukaryota; kingdom Metazoa; phylum Arthropoda; class Collembola; order Symphypleona; family Dicyrtomidae; genus Ptenothrix; species Ptenothrix huangshanensis. Next base: position 12,656 of record JAAXYX010002209.1, read on the forward strand.
TGGATTTAGATACATAGTACTGCAACACACAGAGACTGTATGGATATATGTATGTAGCTCAACAGAATGGATGAGGGATGAGGACGAGGGGATACTGCCTTTTAAAGTAGTAAATAAAGGAATAAAGAATATTATTATGCAGTGGATGTGGATAGATGCATATTGTATTTGGGCAGGATTCGTGTTCGTATTCGTAATATAGTTCGGGAGCAGATGCTCCCTGACCATGCATTCAATTGAGTGCAATGCAATTCAGATATTCAGCATGTCAGAATCCAGAGCCAGAACCAGAACCAGAGCCAGGGCCAGAACGAGAACGAGAACGAGAAGAATCATAGAATCAGATCTCTCTACATCCGTGGACAATCTGATACAGTCATGCACACTTGTACTTGCAGTCAATATGTTGGTTCTGGTCCCGTTTCCTATATGCATAGTGTGTGTGTGTAACACACTTAGTTCGTGTGTGCCTTGCCTCGTTCTCGTTCTCGTCCTCGTCCTCGTTCCCGTCATAGGCCTCAACTGAGTAGGGAAGGAAGACGGTTTCTTTTAACTTGCCTGGCTTGTCTTGCCTCACATCTTCCTCGGTACGGGCTTACTTAGACACGCTGCTAATGTAATGCTCGGTGCTCATGCTCCTCATGTTAACATAAGTAGGTAGGTATGTAGATGTGATGCTGTTGGTCTGTCTACCCTTCCATGTACCCACCTAATTACTTTGTGTCATTGTCATTGTCATTGTGCGGAACGATACTACGGTACTCGGCTACTCCGGTGCTACGATTACGATTAGGAGAAGAGACGATATGATTATGATATGACTCCACTCAACTTCCCAACGACTCCACATTACACTGTACGCACTCAATGGCTTCCTCACTGCATGTCTCCCGGTCCTTTTACCGTCTGTCCAAAGTGCCCACGTCCGTATCTCTTCCTACATTAACATTCATTATTAAAATTGCCTTCAGTGTCTTTCACTTCTAGTCTAAGCTCAGTCTACCGACTCACTTAAGTACATAAACGAGAAGGAGAAGCCGAAAGCTGCTTCTCTCAATTATAAAAATAGATTTTATGTCCTCAAAATGTAAAGCAGCTTTATGCGCTCCTTGCCTTTGAGATGAAAGGAGATGGAATGTGTTTGTATTGTATACCAAGGTAGATGTGAAGGTAGGGATTATTGCATTTGAAATATGCAGCAGGTAGCTGTAGTACGTACATAGACACGCACTCGTTCGATTGCAGTCAAAGGGAAAAGTTAAGTTGACCCAAGTCATTATACAGGGACACTTGTTCACCTCATCTGTTTGGTATAAAGCCTATGTATGCTGGTTACAACGACGACAAATTAACGGGGTGCCTTATGGGTATTATGCAAAATTCTGTCAAATCGTTCCCGAATGGAGTAGGTTAATTGTATGAACCTCCATTTGGAAATGGTGGTAAGGTAACTCTACATTGCCTTGTTATTGTGCTTTGGGGGAGATTCAAATAAGAGTTGAGTTGCTTTTTAGTGGAGTACGGAACATACGAATTATTCCTTTTTAGTTGGAGGGTATGCTGCTTTAAACTTATTGATGAGTTCAAAGGAACACGTTTTCGAGAGCAGGCTAATAACTTCAAATTACATTTTTTGAAAAGGTACAAAATCTTTTTGTATTTATTTTGACAAAATGCAAAATCTTTCAGTAATTACTTGTTAATACCTGCCGCATTTCGAAAACTTGAAATAACTTCTAAGGTATTGTATTTTAGTATTGGCTCACTCAATTAGAAGTCCCATTAAAAGATTTTATGTGAAATTATTTTAATGAATTCCAATAATCCAATTGGGTAACAATTATTATTCCATCTAATAAATTTGTGTATTAATTTATTGCTAATTTAATGCTACACTTACTAATCAAATAATTTAGAAAACAAGTTCAAGTGTTATAATTACAAGCTGTAAACTTTCCCAACGTCTGTAATTATTTCGATACATACATTTCTGCGTATATAGTTTTTAATTTTAAAAGTGTGAACCATTCAGTCCTTACACATCCAAAAAATAAGTGCAAAACGTCCTAAGACTACATAATCATAGTCGTCGTACACACGTTCAAATACGTGATTGAATAACATAGTTAGGTACATATATAGAATTGACTTTGATGTAAGCTGCGTTTGTGACTGTGGCTAGGTTCGACTACCTGACTTTGGTGTGGGTCTTGTTCTGGTTCTGGGCTGTTTGTGTTTGTGTTGGTGTTGGTAATGTTTGTATCTTGAACCGTGTATCACATGGGAAGATAATAAATTTTATTGCACATAAATTTTTGAGCACACAAGTGACTGGTTTACCATTGGAAGTTGCACTGGATTGCATTGCATTTCATTTTCATTGCATCGCCAGTGCATTTGCTGTACTGTGGCCCAGTCCCATTTCTATTGCTATATTATTGCTAATGCTATGGCTATGTACTGCCGTTGTCGTTACTAGTGCCATTCCTATTGGCTTTATGACTTCATGACTTGTGTTACGGCAGCAAATAAAACTTAAACTGCTGCACTTTTCTAGATTAGCATGTAGGGCTGCATAGTGACAGTAATTGCTATTGACGACATAGTCCTTAGCCACACGATGCGGTGCCATATGCCATGTGCTTTCAATAAATGTGGATCCAGAGTGCCTCTCGCACATAATAAATTCAGCTCCTATATATTGATAGATGTGCTATATACTATAGACATAGACTATAGGCCCAAAGGCCAAACCCAGGTATCTAGGCCTAGGCCGGTCTTGCTAAAGAAATACATAATTAATTACACTGATATGCATTTTGGTAATCGTGTATTTTACACTTGAGGTGTAAATCCAATTTAGGAAATCGATTATTGTCGAGTCCGAATGGCATGGTGAAGGTGTAGTGTACTGTAGAAATGAAATCAATTTGGTATTCGTAGTGATGGTGATGGTGACATGTGATAACAGAATTAATTTGTCATTCAACATTGTCAGTCTGAGGATGTGGACGGAGATATGACAATTTTGATTTAGAAAATATTAAGACTGGTCTCTATCCATTGTCATTATTAATTTGTTTCTCAATAGCAACTCACACTTGGTTGTGACCGTAATGTAGTTTGAATGGCGGATCCATTTTAAGGTATTTTGGACAGTGGGTATGAGTGCTAATGCGATTTGAAGGGAGCGTTTTATTTTAGGGTCTGAAATTATAAATACATACCTGCCTAATTTCATTTTCACGACAGTGGGTGAAAGGAGAAGAGAGCAGATAATGTACGTACCTGGGGTGGGTACTTGGATGCTGAAGCATCCGCCGAAATTTTGAACACATGCGCTAGAAAATAATTTGAATTAATTCGAATCTTTATTCCTTTTCCAATATAAATTACAGAAAAATTGACACAATGTACTTCACACCAAAGGTAGTAAACTACATCCTTAAGAAATAGTGGAATTTTTTAACAAGGAAAATGGTTATTAGCGACAACCCTATCAAAGGCTACCTTTAGACTTTAGAGGCATGCTCTTACTAGAAGTTTTACGGTATTTACACTTTTTAAAACGAAAGATGAGCTAAAGTTAAAGATAAGAGTAAGTTTAAGATTAATGTACTAGCTGCCTATGCAAATTATGATTAGGAATATCCAAGAAGATTACTAAATTGTTTTTCAACTCGAGTGTAACTAAAATGACGTGCGTAATACTATGTAAATCCATGCATTTATCCTTAGACACACGCATAAAAACAGTTACAATTGTACCATGCAATTTAATACCTACAAATTCTACTCGTAGACGTGATGATGTTCGGCTATAAAACGCAACCAGATCTCTTGTTTCTTTTACCTCCATCCATTAAACTCAGCTCGATGGGAAGGAATGCTGGATCATGTATAGATTTTACCAGCAGACTCGAACTGATGACTGGATGTGGATCATCTTTCATCCATCAATATCAATTTCCATTCGATCATGTGTTACTCCTTCAGTTCGTCTTTGGCATTGAGCATTGCATTGGAAATGGGACTGGTACGGTATTGTGATTGTCATCTTACGCGTCAGTCTCTGTCTGTGTGTTGGTCTAATTTTAATTCCCCTTTCTCAGACGTCCTCCCTAATATGCTTGCCATGCAGTGTAAGTGTGTAATGTAATGCAATGCAATGCAATTCAATATCCATTGCAGGTGCATTTGTCTTGTCTTGAGATGTTGATGCTGGTGCTGATGCTGGCAAGTTGTTTTTCGTGCATGTTTACGTGGTTGTGGGATGTTAGGTGGTGGGTTGGCTTGGTTTGGCTTGGCTTGTTTCTCCTTTGATCGGATGTTTAGTGATGAGATGTGATGTGATCTGCTGTGATGTGGTTAGTGTGGTGATGGAAACCTTGTTCGTCTTGTCTCGTCTCTCTCTCTCTCTCCTCCTTCGCTTTGTAGCTTGCAGTTGTAGTTGTAGTGGTAGTGGTCGTGTAATCACGATCGTCCAAATGAAATGGTCAAAGGATGGAATGATGATGAGTGGATCGAAATCGAGTTATTAACAACATCTCCCGTTGAGGCGTAATGGGATTTTCAAGCTATTTTAATCATCTTCCAACACTTACTTTTACTCGCAGTATGCACACTACCACCACTGCTAATCGAAATACATGGGTAATCATTTACGATGACTGGGAGAGGAACAGCAAGACAGCAACAGCAGCAACCCACAGCCACAGCTAAAGAGACAGCGACAGCTATCGTAACTTGACCATCTTGATCAATTTCATTTGACTGCTACAAGAAATTCAATCCAATTCAGTTCATTCCTAGCCCTAGCCCTGTCCCTATCCCTATCCCTATCCCATAAAATCCAGTCCAATTCAATCCAGCCTCATATGAATTCACACTCAATACCACTTTTCTTCCCACTTTTTATTTCCTTCCATTCACCACAGTCTTGTTGCTCATTTCAAAATTCAACTTACAATTAAATCCCTTGCAATGCAACACTATGTATCTCTTATTTTATTTTCCTATCTTGCCTTACAAGGGACCATTTTTAAACTTTATTTATTCATATTCGGGATCTTAATGGCTTTTTTTGATGAGCAAGAGCAAGTTCAAAAACGTAGTGGAATTGGGAATTGCTTTAAAATTTGAGACACATTTTATGCCTTTTTTAAAAACATGAGGGAAATTTTTTAAACTTCAGTAAAATTTGAAGCACATTTTAAATTTTGTAAGAAGCAAGCGGGAAATGTTTTATAAATTGCACTAAAATTTGAAGCACATTTTGAAGCTTGGTAAAAAGCAAGTATGAATTTTTGGAACTGCTGTAAAATTTGGATCGCATTTTGAGGCATTTTAAAAAGCAAGTGTAAATTTTTGTAAGTCACATGTTAAACATCATAAGGATTATCCAGCTCTTATTTCACGATTTCATGATGTTGTTATAGCAACCAATATGCGTGGACAGTGTATGTTTACCAAAATTACAAATTTTGGAATGTTTTGCGGTGAGAACCTTCGGGTGTACAGCTAATTTTCGGTTTCCAAATTCTCTTCTGAGAAACCAAATAAATAAATCTCAGTCTCGATCGACTTTGAATTTAAAAACGTTCCCTCGTTCGATTCTCTCATTTGCATTTGAGTGCTTCATTCTAGTTGAAAATTCCGTGGGAGATTTGAGTGTGGCTGGAAATGGGGAAAACATTACTTTTTGCGCCTTGTTATCTAATATAGCAAAATCAATATGAAAGGAGTGGATAATTGTGATTGTACATGTATGCATAATTACCTATAGCTTATATAGGTAT
>JAAXYX010002210.1:0-18452 GCA_036851915.1 Ptenothrix huangshanensis
ATAGCGGGAGTTGTGTTATATTTTATTTCGTGAAAATATTGTGTACACGTAGGAAGATTAGGATTGGAAACAGAATTAATTAAATTAGTTTATGCTAGAATTGAATCCCTGGAATTGGATTTACGCTGCATAATGTTCATAATATCCACATCTATGTGGCTCACTGTGTATTAATTATAGGGGTAAATTAAAAGTTTAAGATGCGTAGGATGTTCGCGTTTGTAAACAGATTGTGTACAATTTTTGCTGGCAGTGAAATATATTGGAATTTAAATTCTGAAGTTTTAATATTTCTGTAAAATGATAAAGGACAATAAAGTGATAAAAATATAGCTAAGTTACAACCTAATTAAACCTCTTTTACTGCACGGTCGGCGGCAGTAAATTTAAGAGACGTAGAAACCAAATTTAAAAGCTTGCAAATGGAATGGTTGTACTGTAAAAAATAATTTCTTTTGTTCTATGAACTTAAACCACAGCATTTTTATTCGCAATATTCTAATATTTGCCCTTTGTCAGTTGTCAGTTCGGAATGGTTTCTTAAACCATGAAGACTGAGACAATAATTTTTGAGTTAAGAAGTACCTAGGTAGTATGTTTTGTGGGAGTCGAGTTCCGAGTAGTGCCGAGTGCCGAGTACCATATACACTGTTATTTGACATTATGTGGCCTATATATGGTGCTTATTGCTTACTTTATGTAACGTAGCTGTATTAGGTACTAAAATAATATAACAATTCCAAGCATTACTTATACCGAAGTTCTTTGTTTACACTTTTGCTGTTTGGGTGTAATTTAGATAAATCGTTCGTAGTAAAATATACTTCCAGGCAGGACCTTATCTCTGGAGCATATTCCTCTCTCCTTTGCTTTACGTATTATTCAAACTCAAACAATCGATGTTTCAGTTTAGCTATTGTTATAACACATCAAAAACTTTTCTTTAGGAGTCAAGTTAGTTGATACTTCTTACGTTGTCAGATCGGTTTTAGTACGTTCCAGAATAGGACGTATGTGTTATGGATAGGCGCATATGCATAGCTATTACATTACAACTTACAAACTTACAACTAAAAACATTTACCTATAGCTGGTTGTACGAATGTATATTATGACAACACACTTTGATCGGTGTCTTAATATGTAGGTGTTGTCTCTTCAGCAGTCGTTGCGCAAGTCTTGTTCTAGTTATAGTTGGAAAATATTTTGAAGTTGTTGAAGTGGTTCAATCATCGTTTGTTTGGAATTTAATAACAAAGAGTTTGTATCATTATATTGGCCACATCTTTCCTGTGTCGATTGCTCTTATGAATATGCGCAGCATCTGTTATAGTACAATACCAGTTTTTATTGGATCGATAATAACATTTTCATTCAGTATGTGCTTAAGTATGTATCATGGAACAAATCAGAATAAAAATATATTACACTCGTTAGTAATATGACTTTCATTTTGAGTGTTTTTATACTCAAATAATTGTTGATTGTGTAGTCAAAACACAGATAATAATATTAATAAATCGAATCAGCATTCCCTAATCTTGTTCTAGAATAATGATTGTTTATGACATCATAAAATAATTAGTAGAATCAAAAAATAATACGTCTCTGCTATGCTTGAATAATAGTTCACAGTTGTGTTCATTTTTAATAGAATGATTCGTTCTTACTAGAACCAATTCCTACCTTTGGGTTTGTATAAAATATCTCACCCATTAACATAAGACCGGACCTTGGATGTAATTATGAACCATAGACAACTTAGTTTTAAGTCGTGGTTCAATGCAGTTGTAATTAAACTGAATTTTTGGATCATAAAAGTACTAAAGAAGAAGAATTTATGTCAAAGTAGTACGGAATCGGAAGTCTCTTTAAGTTCGTCTCTTTTCCCTTTTACAATAAATTATCATCGGTACATGAGGATTTATAGTTCGATGGGACCTGTTGGAGTGCGTGGTAATGGTTTGTTAGGTAAGTGTGGTTCTTGTCAAGTATATTGTTTTTATGCAACACCGACTGAAATAGGAATAAAAATTGGTACGTATCATTTAATCAAGTAAACACACATATACACATTATTCTGCTAATCGTAAGTAGTTCGAATTCTTTGCACTGGAGTTCAGTCATCGTTCACATTTATTATTAGACGGTGGTAGGTAGGTAGTGAAGGTCACGAACTGACTTAGTGCTCGAAATGGAAAACGCAGGTTTCAAGGTATTTAAAAAAATGGACCGTAGATGACATGCTCAGGTATATTATAATTCCACCGAAGCCATAACTATACCCCATGTCTGTCCTAGTTGATGTATATTTTCAAATTTTGAAAATATTTATATAATTACTTGCTTTTTAATAGTATGTGAAAATAATAACCATGAATTACATTTTTAACGAAGTATATGAGTCAAATACTTGTAGACATAAACGAGGTAATTAGAACTTTATTTCAAGATATGGCGTGTTCGGCAAAATAGAAATGCGCATGTGGAATCATTTTCATTATGGGTTTTAATTCACGTGTTATAATCTGTAAAAATGCATACAATTCTTTATGAAAACTTGGCAGTGAATATCGGCCTTACATCATTGTTGTGGAAATCTTTCGAGCTTAATTATTTATTTCTACGTACATATGCTCGAGATGTTACTTGAGATACGTAATAATAAGTAGGTACCTTATTCGCCTTATTGTGCTTATTTCCTCTGTATGAGTTTCGAACATTTACCATGAAAGAGACTCCATATAGTTGATGTTTGGAATGAGGAGTGCGTGCTTATCGTTATTATAGTGCTTCTGCGTTTTTTGAGTCTCACTGAGATACGACTGTTGCCGAGTTTCTGCGAGTCCCTACAGTATACTGTAAGTTTCAAGTCAGGTGTGCTATTATAGGCTTTCGCGTCGCTTGCTAGATTAAACATGAAAATACGCAACTGCTACTGGTCTACATAAATGAGGAGATGGGGCGTACCTTTACCTTCCTCAATGTAAGTTTCACGAAGGCTGTCCAGTAAAACTAGAAACTTCCACAATGTATATTTGCATGTACCCATGATGTGGTGAAAAAATCTTTATTCCTACTGCGAAGTAAAATACATACTCAACTAAGATTATTCACTATTCTAAACTCTAGCTATATAGCTAGCATACTGAAGAGTATTAGTTAAGTACTGTACGAAAATATATTTTTTTATCTTTACGAGGTTACGTTGACCACATTGGTGCCCAGAGGTTGTGTTCATGTGAATCGCTGTCTCGTTCGCTGTCTGAGCCTTGTGCGTAATTCTAGCACATCCAATAGTGAATATTAATGGTAAACCATACAAAAGTTAACAAGGAAAAATGAAAACCAACGAACACATGAAAACTGCAGTCATTTTAATGTCTATACAGAAGCCGAATGAAAAGCAAGAGTATTAAAAATATTAATTTAGTTACATTAAAGGCAGAAATTGATGCAAAAATACATCTATGTGTATTATTTCACTTTTATTTTGGATCATTTTTGAAAAAAAGCTTTGTACTTTATCATCCGAGATTCAGGCTGGGTAATGGCGCATAGTTTAGATAGTAGGTACTAGGTATTACTGGTATTATAGAATGGTTTCGCTCGAACTTGTACCATGGTAGACTACAAGGTTCTCTTTAAATGTTGTTTTAGTTATTTATATCACGGTAGGCTCGTTTTGTTCCGTGGTAGCTCTGATATTACAATAGGCTATCTGAAGTAGTCGAATACATTTGAAGACACCTGCGCTTGATGGAAGGAGTGATCTTCATGTTTAAATAATAGCTGGCTTTTATTAGCACTACGCCGCATGTACCTATTTAGGTATATACTACCTAGTTATTTTGCTCGAAGAAGTCATCCCAATTTGAATAGATGACACTCTCCCTAGTTGTGTTGTATTGATCGGTTAGGAAATTAGGTAAGTCTAGATTTACATACCTTATTGATCAGAAATACCTAAGGACTTGGTATTACTATGTGCGTGAATTAGAGGTAGGTAAGTGTGCCTTTTCGCAGTTTATTGGAAATCGATTGATATAAAATATTTACTGCCTTCACGGCCATGGAATCCCGTTTGTATTTTAGAAGTATGTAGGTGTAAGTAAGTTGTATCAATGATCCATGGAAGGTCCCAACGCAAGAGGGAAGGCAGCATTCATAAAAAAATTATAGCTAGCTACGTCATGTTGAAGTTCTGCAAAGAGAACTGGCTAAAGCTGTTTATAATGCCTGTCAACAGTGCATGAATACTGTGAGTGTCGGGTTTTTGCTAACTTGCCTCCACTTGGTTTCGCAGTTACGAGTTGACCTTCGTGCTGTGTTGAAGCAGTTCTGGCTCCGCTGCTACTACTAGTTTGCTACTCAAAGTACAAGTACGAGCACTGTACTACAAATACGCTCTGGACGGATCGCTAGTTTACGTTACTACATTGCATTACCATTGCCACTGATCTTGATTCGGCAGTCGCAAAGAGTTTTACTCTCATTATTCTCTTGCTGTAAATCTAGTTCGAACTCGGCTCGTTAAAATTATTTACTTGTGGATTGTGACTTGGGTTTGGTTTGATTCCAATCTCGTAAAAGGGATGTATCTTTGATCCATTTATATCATGACAATTTGTTCTCCGAAAAAGGCAAGTCTGTAAGCAAAGAACCAGTGGATTGTGAATTACTGAACTAATGTTCAACATTTGCTGCGGAATTACGTTTGGACCTACGTTTGTATTGTTTAGAAGCTGTGACTTAAGTGTATGATGTAACAAAAATCGAAACGAAAAACAATTTCTTGTTCGATAGCCGATGAATTTATTATTAACAGTGATACTTGGAAGCGTCGTTGTATGGCTGTAAACTAAAACTATGGAACTTGAACGTCAATATTATTTGGATTTTCCCTATGGGAGGGAATTTGAACATCTTCCTATCAGGTAGTACTTGCAATCAGTGATTCTTCATTCTAGTAGTGTACTTCATCAGTATCATCAGTGAAAACGAATGGTTTTACGGCAGTTGTTGTCTCAATTTACGAGTAGTTTAACTGCTTGCTAGATGTCCCTCTATAGGATTTTAGAATTGTGCAAATAATTATCATGTAAAAAATAAATGCGTTTAACTTGTTTTCGAATAAAATTAGTTCATTGTTCATTCACTTTCGTTTCCCCATCATATGTGAGCTAGGTAGTTACAGTTTGAATGCGGTATTACCGCATAACTTCAAATTGTTCCCCGTTGAATCATTTGTTGAACTTGAACAATTCCCATAGACCGGGAATTATTGGAGGCGGTGAATTATTATGTGTAGTTACTTACATATTAAACGGGGGATTATTTTTAATCCAATCTCTTTCTCCTTGGGAATTCAACGAGGTGGGAACTAATAAGAGGGGAGAGTAATAGGAAGTTTTTCGGTACTATCTATGAGTTCGTATGAACATGTCAACCGTATTTAAAATCATTTTTACAACTTTCATTACTTGTTCAACCGAGCCACACGTTCTTTGGAATTATTAAAAATGCATACGCAACAACCTACAACAAATTCTTCATATGCACTAGAATCAAATACCTACCTATTATATGTATATATATATATATAGATGTATACATATATGTGGTAAATAACTTAGTCTCAGCGTCAATGTTGAGACCTCATCAATAATTATTGATTAGCAGTGAATACATACTTCCAACGATGAAAACGACTGTCTACCCATTGCAAACTGCCACTCTTCGTACGCTTCAAAAATTACTTTTAATTGATATTAATAAAATCATAAGAAGCACAGTTAAAGAAATTTTAGGCATTCCTGCCGATAAACCAAATGGAATGCTGTATTCATCTTGAAGTTGGAGTGGGGTGTCAATGACAAACGTCATGAAAGCAGAATGGGAGGGATCCTTACCTTCAGCATTACAATATTTGTATTGTCCTTTTAAGAGCATTAAAAAATACTGAAGAACTAAATATATATGTAAAGCTTAGTTGCTTTTATCTGAAGCGGAATTAGAGGAATTAAATAATCCGAATTAGAAGTCTAACCAAAAGAATGCGAAAAACTCCTAAGTCTAAAGACATTTCGAGGTTTTGGAGTAAGTCAGTTGAGGGTAATCTAAAGGTAGTAAGAAATTCATTATTATAAAGATAGAGTACCGTATTTACTATAATAGTACGCTCGAGTACTATTATATCAAATACTGTAACTACTTCCGAATGCGGTTACCGGAATCGTAGCCACCGTCGCGAACGCCGCCGCCTAAAATCTCCAAACGCTTATTTATTTTACTTTACGCTTAAAATGAATGCCAATGTTACGAGTGGTAGAACCATTCCTGGCAGCAGCTAAGACGGTAACCAGTGCAGATATTGCGTTAAGAAAAAGTCTTTGGTCACGTTCTAGGCAGCTGTCATCGGGGTGAGTTAATACGAGACAAACGACATGCGATAAAGTATTTCAAAAGCAATGTCAGTCGTGGGATTCTAGGTAGCACAGGAAGTCCAGTACAGGACATTATTGCATATGAACCTGAAACCCAAAAAGGATTCACCCCGTATCTTACAAACAATTTCAAAAATGGAGCTAGTGAGGATAAGTCTAAAGACTCAGAAAAGAAACAAATTTACGAACTTCGTGTGAATCAGTTTAGAAATTGTAATTGGATGCAATGTATAGAATGCAGAGGTACAATTACCACTCCCAGGCGTTTGCTTCTAAGTTTATGTTAATATGTTAGTAAATAATATTATCCTACTTGCCTTACGCGGTTCTATTCAAACACAAAAACCATTATCTTCATGGATCCTTTGCGAGTAGATTTTTTTGTGTAGTCAGTTTGAATTAGTTACATTAATCCTAGGTTAGAAATGTTGTGTAATGCATACTAATATTATATGAGAAGTGAGATTAAACATCAAGGTTGATCAGCTATTAACAGTTTGGTCAATAGCATTACCAAACTTTCATTAATTCCCGGAAGGAAGCGCTAAGCCTTTATGATTTGTCTTTTAGAATCAGAAGATTTTAGTTTAAAATAAAAAATAACCAACGCAGCTGTATACACTTTTTGGTATGCAGTTTAATTTTAATCGGAAAGTAGTAGTAAATGCGCAAAGGAAAAAAAAGTTTAAAGTTGAAATATTGAAAGATTTGAATTATTCATCATTTTTGGTGTTTTGTTTGACTGTTAGAAATTGTTAAATAAATTTAAAAATCGCTGATCGTCAATCAATTGGGAGTATTCCAATGATTGCTTTTTTGGAAAATCGTAAATTTGGGGATTGTTGCTATTGACCAACCTAGGTTAAAAATGTTTTGAGATGTTTTCTGAGTTGTAAGGTTGTTGCAGTTGTGCAATAACAGTACTTACAGTTTTTGTCTCTACCTAGGTACTGTGTTCCCGTTTGGTTTGTTGGTACTCTTGTGGAGCCGGATGTACGTAGAACTACTGCTAATTTGTGATCGGATAATTCAATTACTACATGCTAGCTAATACGCTTCTGATAAAAACAGCATGCTAAAGTCATGAATTGGCACGAATATAATTCGATGTAGTTGTAGCTTATTCTACGATAAAATGAGCTGATCTAGGTAATTGATCTAAGCTGTTTTTTCAGAATCTATCGTGCCTCCTTCCGAGCACTGATATTACATACGCAATTCGTGTGATGCATCTGATATCTACAGATGTGTAACCATCATTATATTGCATGCAATGAAATGGCAGTTTCCATACCAGTGACACTTATATTTGGTTTGGGTAGCTTCGTATGCATTGGCGTCGCTAATTGGTATTCAAATGTTTATTGTTTTGTCGATTGGAATTGGAAGTCTGTAACTAAATGCAAAGGCTAAAATCTCTTCCGTTGTGTAGACTCTGGTGTCGATACTTTAACTTATACTCATGACCATTGACCATTCCCATAAAACGGAATTTGATTTGTATAAAATTAAAATCATTGCGTGTTTGCGGGATGAACAGGAAAAATGTATTGAAGCTAAGCTAGGGCTGATACTGCGTATAATGGTCGTGACTTTGCATATACTGTAAACTGTAATACGAATATTTATTATAAGAAGTTTCTTATAATACGTACTTAGTTAGTGAGTTGCTTGTTATTACTACTAAGTATGTACCAATCGTGCATTTATACATTATCAAGGACTTAGTTAATAATTAGCATTGCAAGCAAGTCGTAATATTCGACGCAAAAGGCAAAAATAGTATGATCTCAATTTATGGAATATTTTTATGGGAGCATACTTTTAAAATTTATGAGTAGTTAAAATGATATTGGCGTACTAAGGAATAAATAGCGAGGGTTAAAAGTTTGTAGGGTAGCGATTTTCCAGTGATGAATAAATCTATGGTTATGAGATAATTGATGATTGATACATAGGTCAGTTCGTAAAAACACAGTATTCTGATTTTTATCCGTATCATGTGTTCTGTACCATTACCATTGATATTTTAATGACACCACCATCCATTAAAAACACACAAATGTACACAAGTTGCAACTGTGTTGAATTCTCAAGAAGAATTATCTGTACCTAACAGTATGGGCATAATCTAAAGGATTTGCAAAGACGATGACGACGTTTCCTCTCTGTCGATATTCATGATTAAGACGAAACTATTAACCGCAATTATGCGTTTTTTCGACTCAAATTATGCGTTTTGAAAGTTCCGTTGATCGTTTTTCGAATTTTTCGTTGTGAGCAAATAATGTATTTTATTCTGAACATTATGCGTTTTTTGCATTATTAGTATTTCATGCAGGTCTACAGCTAAAGCTTAACTAATGACACTTATGAGTTACCACGGGTCACGGGTGAAATATTGCATTGTGTTTTATGCATTCCGGCTGCCTTAGAGACCACTATAGAAGAAGATAAATCCATGTTTTGATTCAAGCCTGTAATTACAAATGCTGTAGGCAGCCGATACACAGAATAGGGGTGAACCCCAGTCGATATAAATGCGATGTAGTTTCGTAGAATTGTAAAAATCACTATGGCAATTTTTACAATTTGTAATTTACAAACAGAATATTTGGGTTCACCTAATAAAATTCATTTTATAAAAGCCTCTTCATTCATTCACATATAACAGAAACGAAGTTCATGTTCAGTTCGACTTTTGGCTGTTTGAATTGCTATTCATTAGCTACGGCAAAATCACATAAAAATCTGATTCACCAGCCATTATAATTTGCAATTATTTGACGGGTAATCAAGCTCCGCGAAGTTTTGTAGATTGTAAAAATAATTTTCATCTCCATAGCAATATTTACATTTCCACAATTCTACAAAACTACATCGCATTTACAGCCAAAAGGGTTTACCCCTAAATATATGTAATCATGCGAATTTTCACTTTGATAGCCGAGTTTGGTTACTGGGGCTCAATTATAGGATTGGAAATTTGTTGGATTGTCAGCACTGAAAGAGAGGTGGACATGTTTTGTGAAAGCCGAAACAAACGTTCTAATTTCTGGACAATTCATAGTTGCTTTTTAAAACCGCTGAAAGTGAACCCACAGTCAGTTTAAGATGATTTATAATAATTTTAAAGCTTACTATAGTATTATGTGTTTATTTTGTTATTATTCATTACGAGAAAAACTTTTAGCAGATATAGTTAATATCCTGCCGAGTTAGATATACATAATACACGTACCTATGTACCTATCTAATTTTTCACTTGTTCGATGATTAGCCTCTCCTTCATTCTGCTTTTCAAAGTTGCTAAATTGTTTATTCATAGCGTAAACAATCTATTCAACTAATTTTGATTCCCATTATTTACGTGAACCAAAATCAGTCACTGACTTATTTCGGAGGTGTATTTGAAGGCTCTTAGACCAAGGAATTCTTTGGGAGTGAGGTTTAGTTATGTTTGAACCGTTGATATAAGCATATTCACTTACACAGCTTGCTTAGTTAATCAATGGCAATAATTACATTGAATTGATCTCAGTTGTAGATGCTAAATGTTTTTCAAAGTTGAATGATTTCGGAATTAATAACTTCACTGATTAAAGTCTATTCAAAGTCGCGTCAAAGTAGCTATTGTCTTGAAAAGACCGCGTTCCAGTTCAAGTTTGAGTGAAAAGTATTTAAAATCAAACGGTATCAGATTAAAAAACTCAGTTGTATATCAAAGAGTTCAATTGCTCAGCAGAAATTTTAGAATACGAGATCATAGGAATCCTAACTTTAATTCAATTTGTGTTTTGCAGGAGAGTAAGAGAGAAATAAAACTGCTCGCCTCGTTACTCGCAAGGTTAGGGTTTATTAGGCTTTTACATTTCCCTGCTTTTGACATTGAGATCGATTTCACATATTGTGAAGGCTTTGCTTCAGCTTCAAACGCAATATGTATAGAACAAAGTTTGTCTTTACGGTGGATTTGTTTACCACTTAGTTTCGTGGTTGGTCAATTCTTTGCCTTTAGACGATATTACGTTGCACTTACGTGATTTCCACCACTACAATCTATAAAATCAGGCTGGGAAGACAGTAGTTTTATTGTGATCCATGACCAGGATGAAAGCTGTTTCTTAGCCAAGAGCCTACGTTAGACGATTGATGTTCCCCCTTAATGGTACAACCAGGAATAATATAAGACTTTCCGTTTGTTACAGCTCCAGCAGACTGATGAGGAATTTAGCAGAGAAGATGAGGAGGGACAAGCTAAACATGTACATTTCGGAGTTGTCGTCGCTTGTGCCAATAGTGGCCATGGCCACCAAAAGAATGGACAAAACCTCAGTTTTACGACTATCTGCAAATTTTCTTCGTATTCATTTGAGTAAGATTTAATTTTCCGTCGACGTTATTTTCATTATTCCGGAATTACAAAAGATATATAAATGGTGTAGTTAAAATGGCTATCGTGATACTGTAGGCTTGAAGCAAAACAGAAAGAAGGAGAATTTAAAAATTGCTCCGGAAGGAATGGAGTCTAACTTATCAACGACTCTGCTGGAAGCACTTGAAGGGTTCATGCTGATTGTCACATCGTCTGGGAAGATTGTCTATGTATCGGACAGCGTGGAAAAACTCTTGGGACATTCCCAGTTGGATCTCATGGGCCAGTCAATGTATACGATCTGTCATAATGGAGATCATGAGCTTCTTAGACATCATCTTCAGCCTCCTTCGCCAATGGAAGAGAAAAGTACGACTAACTTTACGGTTTGGAATATTTCATTATCAGTTTGTGGTGCATTTACTATTATATGGTTACATTTTGTCATTTAGGTAAAGATGACCAAGGCATTGATTCTGTTCCTCGATCTCCATCCTTCTTTGGAGGAAATCCAGAAGATGCTCTGTCTGGTTTGGCTGCTGGAGAAAGACGATCATTCTATGTGCGACTGGCAGAACGTTCAATGGCAAGGGGAGACCCAGCGCGACATGTCACCGTCCATCTCATTGGAATACTCCGACCCCCTGTCAACAAAAAAGATGCTTCAAAAGGGTCTGCTTCAAAAGGAAAGAAAGGTAGAAACTATTATTAATAGTCAGGTTCATAATAACCAAAAATAAATAAAATTTCTTTCGTATAAAATTAGTAGTGTAGTTTGGTATATAGTTAACTTAATTTTCGTTTTATAAGTATAAATTAATCTTAATTCAATTGTTGAAACAGAATGTTCCTCAACTACTGGGGGTGGTGACGAGTACATGTTAGTATGCGTTGCAAGACCTTTCCGGAACAAAGGAATTACAGAACTTTCACTCATGGAAGCTATACAGGACGAGTATGTTACAAGGCATCTGCCTGATGGTCGTATCATCTACTCGGACCATCGGATAGCGTTTGTGGCTGGGTACCTGACTGAGGAGGTCATGGGGTTATCGGCTTTCCATTTTATTCATCAAGATGATCTCCCGTGGGCCACTGTCGCCAACAGACAAAGTAAGTTAATAGTAAGCATACCTAATAAATAGATTTTAAAATAATTGTCTTTAATCATAATGAAACTATGCGAATTAGTGTTTTTGATAAAATATTTAATGTTATTGTGTAAACCATTTCTTAAGAATAATAAAAAATTTAGGCTTATAACTCTAGTACCTACAATATCTTGTTTGAATGATGAAATGCAGAGGCATATTAAGCGACTAGTTATCTAGCTCCCATTTATAAAATCGAAAAATGTTTTTTACTCGATTAAGAATAATTATTATTCAACAGTTAAAGTACTACGTTTATACCTACTTTTATTAATTGTATTAGTCATATGTAGCTGTTAAATAAAAACAATTCTATACTGCACTTCAAAATGCATGGAATTAAACATTTAAATGCCTTAAAATAACAATAATCCTGTAATTTGGAAGTATGTTTGAAAAAATATCATTATGGTTCTTATAAACATTTCCTGTAAATCCTTGTAGCTATAGAATGACTGTCCTGGTTTATTGAAAAGCCATTACATGCTCACATAACTTTGCCTGATTAATTTGTTTTACAAATGTTTGAATTACGATACGAATTAATTGTGATCTTTATTTTGTATATAAACATAAGCTTATTGCGCAACCTCACCGTAGTTAGCAGAGTTGTTTTTTTTTGGTTTTATATCAAGTAGCCGGGTACTGCGAAGCACAGATCTTTCGATAATTATTCTTAATGACTAGAGTTGGTCAAGTTAAAGTATAGGAACTTAAAATGTATCTTGCTCTAATTGAATCTAAGTTATTATTACGATTCTCGGGTTTCACTACGTTTTTTGTATTTTCAGTGTTCAGCAGCGTAGAAGGACAGGGGTACAGTGTTTACCGCCTCCGGTCAAAAACGGGAACTTTAATACACTTGAAAACAAGAGGCTATTTGGAGTTCAACAAAACTACTCAAAAAGTTGAGACTTTCGTATGCATCAACACTCTGTTGACGTAAGCATAGCAATATTATTATTATTACACACCCTTTTCAAAATTGACTATAGCACTCATATTATAGCTGATGAATATTTAACTTCCTTACTACCGTTTGTGTAGCCACGCAGTGCGCATAATGCTACACGCTTCTATTGTACAAAAATAGTAACAGCATTAAAAAAGCATTTAGAAAGGATTTTGTAATATCAAATAATGAATTTTTGTTTAAACTTTAGTCCGGAAGAAGGAGATAAGGAGTTAGAAAAGGAGAGGGACCGTATTACGCCATTTATTACTTTTCAACAAGTAACTACTACTACTACTGCAAGTACAAACGGGTGTTCAAATGGTGTTGGAGCTTTGACATCATCGGCAACAAACTCAAGCAATGCTCTTATCCCTTCTCACCAGTCATCACCCACAAATGCTCCTATTACAACCAAGATAATAACTTCAACCATAACAGCGTCACTTGGCCACTCAGATCAGAAACCAATTTTGGGACTAACAACCTCTTCGTCCAGTCATTCTCCGTCATTTTTGAAGGAGGGAGAACTTTCTATTGAAGGAATTGCGGATGCCATGTCACCCATAGACACGCTGGCTACAGCTCCCAGTAAAATTCAGGTCAATGGGGATTCAACTAAAAGTCATCACATGGAGCGAGTGATGATACCGATCTCTTCCCCAGCTGCCCTCGTGACTGCCTTGAGCAATGAGCGGGAGTCAGGGTCGGAGTCCGTCATTTTGGATCAAATTGCACAAGACGTTCTTCGCCTCAGCCCACCCGAGTTGAGTACAAGCAGCCTGGGAGACCCTATCGTCGTCTCTGGGACAAATGGAGAAATTCTCCCAAGACTGAAACGCTCATTGGCCGAAGTAGATGACCTCGTCGTGACGTCTAGTGCCAAACGGTCAATTGTCCCTGCTGCCTTCATTTCTTCATACAGTACTCTTCATCACATGTCACCCCATTTGAGCAACAAATGGCAAGCTGAAAAAACGTCAACAATCATTTATGACCAACACAATAACAATGGTTAGCGTCGTCCTCAGGAATTTTGCTTTACTATAAACATAATTAAACATTTTTGTATTTTTCTTCGTCATTCATAGTAGATGTATCCAAGGCTTCGCTATCCCTTCATCCACACTATTAGAAGTCGTAGCAAAAAATATTCCCTTCAGTTCATATCAAATACAATTCAATGACTTTCTCATTGTAGCTCTAAATATTATCTTGAGAATCTTGTTAGACTTCTAGACTTGTACCACCACGATTTTTAATTGAATTTTAAAACCTTGTTTTATGGAGTACGTAGCTTTCGAATAGCATAATTAGTATGGTTTTGGAATGGTGACATCAAGACAATCATAATTTGATCACGACACAGAAAATTAAGCTGAACGTAATTTAACTTTCGTAAAGGCGTAAAGGGTACCAGAAATTGATCATAAAAATTTATTATAAACCATCTAAGTCCGTAATTTGTTTTTTACTCCCTTGCATGTTGTTTTTCTCCTTGTTAAAAATGTAAGCTGGTTACAAGAGTGGTCATTGAATTGAATTTTGAAGTTTGTTACACAATTCTCAACTACCTGTACAATATTTTCGAAACCTAAATCCGGAATCCTGAGTGGATGCTATATTATGATTGAGAGACATGACGTTAGTTGGTCTTGACATATTTCATATAAATACATATAATTATATATATAATATAGATACTTGCGTACATACATAAAATACAGGTAATTTTAATGAGGTGAGATGAGCGATTGATATAAAGCTTATTTAAAATGGTTTTAGCAGAACTATTTAAAAAGAAAATATAAAGTGTACAAATTTTTTCTCGCAGTTAAATCAGAGGTAGTTCAATGGAGAGAAAATAGTAGTGTTATTGGAGCTCAAAGAGTTTATCAGAAATTTAACCGTGATTTCTTTTCTTGGTCGTCTACTTGTAAATGAGTAAATACCCACAAGACTGATCTAATTATTTCAAGGAGAAACGCTAATTTTTCTTGGATACTTTATAATCATATTTACAACTAGATATATACCTAACTTGAATATATAAATACTGAAGACTGAGGAAAGATGAGAGATGGTTGCTATAAGTGCTAGATACCAACTGAATCATTTTTAACTTTAAAAACGAAACAAACTCGTAGTGAAGTAGAAGCTGCTTGATCCTTGATCAGTCTGAAAATCCTTCGGGGAGCCGTCCATCCCGCACGGTCGACCAATACATAAAAATTGTAAAAGCCGAAACAACGCACCTGTAATGTGTAATAACTACAGTTAACAGCCAATACACAGTTAGTCAGATAAACTATCTCATCGATGTAATTATTGTGTCCAACTTATTCTGTGGAGTTATTACCCAGAGGTAGCTTTACATTTATTCTGTTCTTATTTTATTGAAATCAAAGAAAAAGAATTTGTGATCTTCGTCTCCAAGTATTTGATGGAGAAGTTAATGCGTGTATGATATCGCTTCTGTAACTTTAATGAAGCATATAAACAACTTGAAATTTAATTTTGCACGGTGCAATTCCAATATAATTCTAGCAAATTCAGTGAAATGTGTAAGTTAAGGAGGGAGTAACTGTACTAATGATTACGGCTGAAGTTATTCAAAATAAACATGTTAAATAACTGCCTTTCGTGGTTAAGTCGTGTTTGCACTGGCTCGTGTCAACATTCTATACCACGGTATAAAATCAGTACGACGAGGACTTTTTCTTTGACTTCAACATAACAAGATAAAAGACTAGGATGTAAGATGTAATTGGATTCGCTAAAATAAATTCCACCTCTCGCTGATTGTAAGCTGAAGCAACCTTTACCCCATAGTTAAGGGCTAAATTTCGAGATACCTGGTGTTTTTTAACTTGTAGTCGTGTCATGCTTTAACCTTGTGCAAATTATTAGTGTAAAAACAGTAATACTAAAATACCCAAAGATTTACACCAAATTTTTCCTAGTGTTACATATTTGTATTAGCTAGGGAAACGTAATACTGGACATTTAATTAATTAAGTAATTAATTATATTTGTAAAAACGACGTAATACCGTGCTGAAATCCTTGCGAAAACACATGATCGTTTCATGTGCAACCAAACGTCGGGAACAACGATTTTTATTAGTGGAAATAAAAGTGTGAAATATCTACACAACGTTCCCCCGGACGGACTTGTCGAAAATTGTCAAGCTTTTTGTTGTTTTAAAGTTTCAGTCCACACAAAAAATGAAAAAAGTACGATACAAATCAGAATCTTTTTGTTTTAAAAATAATTTTTAAAAACCTCTGTTCAAAGTGCGTAGATAAGGCAAGTGCAATGGAAAAAGGCTGAAAAAATTCCTGGAATCCCCCTAAGAAAAACTATCTAGAATATATATTACACATACATATATATTAAATACCCATTACAATTACACACATATGAATTACAGAAAAGTAGTATGTAGGATTGTGAGAAAGAAAGATTGGAAGAGAGAGAGAAAGATTGAAGTATTCAGTTTTACTTATTGTTTGTTAGTAGTGCATTTCTTTACTGTAAGAAGCAAAATTCACAGCTATACGCTGGAGAAATTTTATTCTGATCGTAGATTTGCATAGAACTGGCCGTCATTGTAATTGTAATGCTACCTATTATAATATATAATATAAATATATATATATATATATTCAGATGCGTAATCGTCAAATATATTATGACCATCTAATTAAAATATGTACATATGTGAGTGACCAGAATTATAATTTAAGCAACTGTATGAATCCGTAATAAAAATAGAGCGTTCATTAACCTAATCTTCAAATTATCGTGTTTGTATTTATTCCATGTTTTTTGTGACCTTTTCTTTTCTTACCTTTCATACACATATTTACACCTTGAATCTAACACATTTTAAAGGGTTTTACGAAAAATGAAGGCTTTCGAAAATTTCCTAACTTGAATAAGCATATAGGCATTTGTGGCTCAAGGAACGACATTAGGTCATTCTAATATTTCGAGAAAAAACCTTTTGCAGCTTTAAAACTTGTTCAAAACACATTTATTTTTTCCCTTCTACTTCTTTAGCTTGATCCAAATTACAGTAGCAAAAGTATTACTGGCGTGAGTGACACCAGCAGTTTATTCATGAGAATTCTGAAACTATTAACGCAAAATTACTGTAAAACGACAGCTCATGAAATACTGCCGAACAACCACTATAGTAACGTTCGAATATTTCAATATTTCGGTTTAATACTTTGTCAAGTATTCCGGTTTCGATTCATAACTTAATGCAGTAGTTGCCTATCATGTAGTCGTCATTATCATGCCTGTCATCAGTAGCTACATCATGGATTTGGGTTTGGCAGTTTGGCAGGGGTTTGCTTAGTTCGTCAATCATGGCATGGCAAATTGGATCAACTTCATCTTATTATAGTGAAGCGACATTCCTGGTTCAACACCCATCTATGATCAGACATCTATGCGTATGATTTATTATGCATAACGTAAAGGACTTTTGGATTCATTTAAAACCAGTAATAAAGATATTCATGGGAAACACGTTTCATTTTTTATCATGCTTATTCAAATTGATGATAATATTTGTAAACGGAGTCATTGTCATTATTTTCCAGTTTTCACGTAATTTTTGCCACTTGACAAAATATGTTGACTTAAAACATTTTTACCAGCCTCGTATGTACCAGCGACAAGCCCTGAGCGTCGCTGGCGAATAATTTTGTGCCAAGGAAGAGTTTGTAAAGTATGCCATAACAGGTGCGCTCATGACAACGCGACGTATTCTATAGTGCACGATTTTTTGTGAAGCAGAAGTAGCGCGGAATTTTAAAACTCGCTCCAATGAGGTAATAAAATGTAACGTGATCGAGGGGCGCAGAGCATAGTGCACAATAATATCGCAACGATCTTGCTTACCTAGTGATGCACCTAAGTAGGTATGTTTCTTTCTCAGCCAAACAGCTTCTTCACTGGTCAGCTAAGCTCATGCTTGGGGTGCTCCTAACTTTTACGTATCTTGGCATTTATTTTTAGAAAAGATATTAATTTATATGTCGAAAATTCAGTTTTGTTAAACAAGACTGCCTTTGTGATTATATTAAACCTTCATGTACTCAAATATCGGACAATTAGGTTTGCAACCTCCTTCTCGGGTAATTTTGTACTCCTTCTTTTAGTGATCTTGCCATTTGATTCTAGCCTGTGCAATTCAGTGAGTTCTTTTTCATAAAAACCTAGAACACTTTTACATTGCTTGATTTCTTTCCTAGGCAGGACACCAAACGTACGAACGAAATCCGAAGATTAACTTTAGTTCTGTAATCGCATGTAGCCAACAAAGGTACTATGAAAAATTCAAATATCAAACTAAAAACTATGAAAGTATAAAGAGAGCAGAAACTAAAAAATGATGTGAGCGTAATGTAAACTGGTTCGTATGCATACATGAAATTCAATAAATGCCGTTTAATGACTCGACGTTCAAGTAATCCCAAAACTGTGCAATTAATAAAAACGCTTGTTTTTTT
>JAAXYX010002211.1:0-18450 GCA_036851915.1 Ptenothrix huangshanensis
TTCATTTAACATTATTTTCTAAAAATCTCTTTTACTCCTGCATACATGTTCATGGCAAAATACAACAGGGCCGAACTGAACAGCCAAGCTATACGTATAAGTGCATTCGGTCTGCTAGACCGATCGTGATTCGTGATCCATTGCGGTTGTCTCGCTGCATTTGAATTTGCCGCCGAACCAAGTTAGTATTATTGCATTTATATGAGCTGAAATTCCATTCATAATGCTGTTTAAAACATATTAATGACTGTAAAGCAGGTATTTGCAACAGATTTTTGTGATAAAGTAGATTTTAGAATTTTGACGATTTTGCAAAATAACCAAAGGGGGACCCTTTGGTAGCATGAAAATTTGCATGTTAATTCCCATTTAATTTGTCTCAAAGTGTAAGTTGAAAGTTAAGTTAAGTTTTATCGAACGAAACAAAAAAGTGGAAAAAAGTTTCAAAGCATAATTAATACTATGCACGTGTACTATTTACAAAAAAATTTCATTTGGGTCGGAACGAGGCACAGTAAAAGCCCTCATTGTGAGCTTAAAGTTAAAGTGGTCAGTCATGGTCGCAAAAACTAAAAGCTCTTTGAAATTAGAATCCAAATACTTAAAATTTCTCATTTAGGTTTTTTCAAATAGCTTTAATTCGTTCGTTGTTAGAAGGCTCTTAAACTTTTGCGTCTGCAAATTCCACCTGATCGTGAAATTAGCTGCTCTTATGCCGAAATGTAATAATGAATATGCCGAAATGAATATCTGTAAAAGTTTGACCGTAGTTAAGGGTAGCCGTTTTTATTCGGAAAACTGTCGACCTATTTTTTTCGTAAATATGACAATGTTGTGCACATGCCTCAAAACTTTTATAACAACAAAATTGCTTCACACTTGTTGAAAGTACAAATTGCTTTAATATTAATTAGTACCTAAAAATATTATGTCTTGCATCCTTGTTGCATATCCAATTTTATCTTAATTAAAAAGCGGGAGTCTTGCGCAGTAGTTACTAGCAAGAAGAAAGACGGTTGAACGAAGCCATCAACCAGAAAGAACTTGAGACTTTGATATCATCTCGTCCTGAGTGAAGATTCCGAGACCTCTCTCCGTCGCCACCTTTATCCGCAGCCCTTTGTCTGCTATAGCCAAATAAGTTTCTTTCCTATCGAATAATTTACTTAAATACTTCAATTAGTTATTGTTGCGTAAACCGAGCATTTCTAGTGTATGATTTGAAGGAATCGAGTTTTCATAAACGAACGAGTGATTTAACCGAGTTATTTTATCAGAGCGGTCCATTATTGAGAGTAAGGATTTTTCTTCGTGGCGATCACGTGAAATCAATAAATTCCGTATGAAAGGTAGGAAAATATCCCAGGCTTCCTGTAGCAATGATAGACCGATTAATTCTATCATAGCGCAATTCAGCCAGCACACCTTTATTAAGTTCACTCTGTCTTCGTCTTCTATGAATGAAAAATTCTGCTCAAGTTATTTTTCCAACGGCACTGTCGATTTTAAATACAAAGAAATATTTCGCAATTTCTTGGCTTTTTCTGTAGCAGGCGCGGATCTTGTGGGGGATTGTGAACCTCTCTACAAAGATGAAAATAAATGATGATTTAATGCGTCGTTTTAATACTTAAACTAAAACAGATTCGTAGCTTTAATGGATATTAAGTTTTTTTCTTTTCACAAAGCAAGGTGCAGTTTTTTCAAATTTACAGAAAACAAACTGAAGTTTTTTCAAATATGCACAAACAACAATGCAATTTTTAAAGTTGACACAAAATAAGATGTCGTTTTTCGAAAAGAGCAAATGTATACACACATTATCCCGCTCCATGAACATTTTCTGGATTCACGCCGTCGAGGAGCCGTTAAAAAATTAGAACAGCCCTGAAAAAATATTGAAATATCTGTTTTGAATTTTTTGTAAGTGCCTTAAATTGCTTGTTATGAAATGACTCACCATATTAAAGTCACCATATTCTACGCTCTGCCCATTGACATCTTACTATCGTCCTGCAAAAGGTTGAACACAAGTTTGAATAATGCAGGGTCTTTAATTTCTCAACGAGCAGAATATTCCGTATGCAATCAATTGGTTCACTGAAAGTTACTTTGCCAACCTAACGGGATTCAAACCTTATTAGCAAGACATTTTTAAGATATTTTCAAAAGTATGGTTCATAGTAACAGTCAGGATGCATATTAAGTTGTTATTAATTAAAACAAACAAATATGTATCTCAAAAGAATGAATTATGATGAAAGTTCAGTTGCAATCAACGCAAGCTGAGAAATGAACGATAAAACAATAAAATTTATCCCATTTTCAAACAAAGGATTTCTAAGATTTATTTAATTTGTTCTTTTATTTGAATCAAAAAGCGTGTGAGTTATGTTAATAGGTACATTAATTCGTTTGTTACTTATCAAAGGTAAGGAAACGTTTATTTACATACAAGAGTTTATATTGAATATAAAGTTGACTTTTTCAAATTCTATCAACTACTCAAGATAGAATTAAAACATAATTGTGGTTGCTTACTCTAAATGTTTAAGTTGGTAAGTATTGCAAAGATATAAATCTCGCCTATGCTATTACTTCAAAGTTGATCACAAAAAATTAGACCCTATTCAAGACCCAATCCGGTGCAACCCAAAGTACTGAAATAAGAATGAGCCGCTGAACACACATGACTGCAAAAAGCTCAAAGAAGAAGATAGATAATGAAATTAACAGTGCAATTAGGAATCCATAGAATATGCCCCGAAGTAAACTATCGTCAAAATCAAGGCTAACCAATTCCTTCCCAGTCGTTTTCTTGTATCTCACATACTCGAATTCGCCGGAGAGATGGGTTGCAAGGAATTTTTTGTTTTTCTGTTTAGCAATATTATAATTTTCAAAATCTTCAAAATACTGATACACTCCTGCACTAAGAAAATACCTTAGAGCATCCAAAACTACATCGTTATTTGATGCAATAACAGAAACGCCACCCAGGGCAAAGAAGAAACTTTCCTGTGAAACGAAATAATGCCTACGAAATATTTGTTGCAGCGTCTGTATGTCCAAGTATTTTCCCTCTTTCCATAAAACAGTTCCAATTTTACCTTGGTTAAATAATTTTTGAATCATAGTTCCTTCTGGCATGGCACTAATTACACTTACACTTGACACAAATTTTCTGTGCCTGCTAAGGATGGAGAGATTAACGCGCTGAGCATCTAATTCACGCAGGAAGAGTCGTACGCGATTTATTGTGTATTCATCCGAAAAGAATGAATAATTATGCTTCATTAACTCATCAAACGACTTTTCAGATTTCATATACAATGGAGCGCTTTTTATGCTTTGCAGCACACCAAAGTACAAACTAATGATGAAGAATGAAGTCAAGAACCAAAGAGCGAGCCACGCCCGTCTCTTAAAGTCAATCATTTTCTTGGTTTCAACGAGTGGATAAATAAATGGCGCTAGCGAGAGAAGCAATACAAAAGGGAGGCGTCGTTTCTCTTGAGTTTGTAATGAGTGCCTCGCATAAAGTGCTACCATGGCAACTGCCGTTCCTATACAGAGCCAAACCTGGCCACTAAACGGGGCTGTGAAATTTTCAATCCAGACAGGATCCTCGTCTTTTGTGCTGGAGCTGGTAAATATACGATATTCGTCTGAGCCTGTAACGACCCAAGGATAGGTGACGCATTCGCTGTCCAAATGACTATGCATTAATCGGTTATTTGGTGCTATACTCCTTGCTAAACAATCATTTGTCCACGTTTCTTTTCTCAGTGGAATAAGCGTAAAATTAAAGTGGGCTGACAAGGTCGCAAAAGACAAAAGTTTCCTGAATGCTGGGTTTACATATCCAAAATGCCTCAGTTGGGTTTTTTCAAAGCGTATTAACTTGTTTCCTGTCAAAGGACTCGTTAATATCGGGTTGCCATATTCCATCACCTGCCCATTAAACTCTTTACTTTGGACCCAAAACTCTTTAAAAATATCGTTAAAAGCGACAGCGTTCTTAAAAAACGTAACACTTTTAAGGCAAACAATACCGTTTTGTGCACACAAAGTATCTACTTGGTACACGCTTCTGAATTCAAATCTGATTAACAAAAAGTTTCTAGGAAATTGGCAAAAGTTTGGTTCGAAGAATGATTTAGCATACACATAACGTTGTTCAATAAGGAAAAACACATCTCTCACGTGATTAATGTATAAAGAGACAATTTTAGGATAGAACGGTTCATTGATGTAGGAAAATTCTGGTATCGCTGGGATGACAATAAAAACGGAGCAAATTTCCCTTTGTACCGTGCGTTGAAGTTTGTTCCAGCGTTTGCTCACATTTCTAAAATTTTGACTGGGAAACTGCATCACATACGCAATGTATGTTATGAATTCTTCGTTGACTTTGTTGGCATACCCATCCTCAAAGGCGTTAGTCAAAATAACAAAGTTGCATTCTCCAAGTGGGTTGAGGAAAGTTGACAGGATAATTTCTGTGGCTATTGGGTTTTGTTTTGTGATCAAAGGAGTGCCGGTAGTTATTCTGGTGTTCGCTAACAGAAAGGACAAAAAAATGAGCACCGATGACATTTTTATGATTTTCCGAGAATCCACACTAGAATTACTTGTTAGTGATTAGTTTGATGTTTAAGATATTTGAACGAACTTTGATTTTTAAATTGTAAACTCTAAACAAATTCGTAGACGTTTGAGCAAGACTAAACTATTTTAAGTAAGCTGTCCGTAGAGTTGTAATTGCATTAAAACTTGCTTGAAGGAACTCTTGCTTGTTCAATTTCTGAGGATTAGGCGTGACGTTAAAGATATTGTATGTATTTGGTATATTAATATATATGCAGGGGCGTACCTGGTACTGAATATCGGTAGGTGCTGTGTAATGCAAAATCGATTGTTTTTTTAAATAACGCTATTTTTAGAACATAACGTTTTTACACCTTTTGAGGGCTCATTTTCTCTTTAAGCTGTTACTTTAAAAATTTTAGCTTTTTAATACTTTTTGAAAATGTCTAATTGTGCCAATACATTTCTTGTGAAAAGTTGTGCTTTTTGTAAATAATACTTTTTGAATTGACTTAATTTTTCCAATTAACACATTTTGAGAAACGTCTCATTTTTCTTGTTAAATTATCAATTTTTTAAATTTTCCAGAAGATAAAGTTTTAGGTTTTCAAACCTCTAGGGCAAGTACAATTTTTCCCAAGTAGCACTGTTTGAAAGGTTTAAGAGTTTTCAATGAACATCTTTTAAGAAAAGGTTAATTTTTTTCATTAACAAGTTGTAAAAAGGTTTCCCGTCTTTGATAAGTAACACTGTTTGAAAGAGTTTTAAATTTTTGGAGGTGCTTCAATACACGGCTACGCACCTAGGTATGCCCCTGGTTCTACATTGTATGAGGCTACCAATTCTATTAGAACTAATGGAAGGAACAACAGAAACGTAAAATTTGGTTCAACCAAGTACTTCAAAATAACTCGGTTCTCCTCTTTATCGTGGATTTGCTTGGAATTTTAAATGTTTTTGGATGTGCTTCGTACTTTTTCTTATATTAAAGAAATAGATGTACAAATACTTAAATGATGTTGTTTAAAACGTTTACACATGGCTTTTGAATCGGTTTGGGTACTTAAACGTGCGAGCCCACACCATCCCATTAATTAATTTCCTGATTCCATTAGCCAAATACCTCAATCAGTTTTTATGTTATGACACTTCAAGCGAACACACAACTCTGAAGCAATTGCTTTAAAAGAATACAAAAAAATGCTACAATACATACAAATTCTAAGCTAAGCACTTAAGTCTTTTTATTTAATATATTTTAGGCAACTAGTAATAAAAATTGTTTAAACACAAATTATATGACAACGACAACATAAGTGTAATTAAATTAGTACAGCGACCAGACAAATATGCTTTTCTTTCCTAATTCCACTTTTCACAATCCTAAAGTACCGAATGCGTTTTTAAGTTCAAAATTACTTAATGATTGTTTAGAAATTACAAAAATTTAGGCTATATTTAGGAACCACTGCGGAGCAAACCGAAGTACATAACAAATCATGACTTTCTGGACAAACATGACTGCAAAAATGTTAAAGAAAAAGGTACAGCATGAAATTAGCATTCCAATTAGGAATCCGTAGAATATGCCACAAAGCAAACTATCGTCAAACCCAAGGCTAACTAATTCCTTCCCATTCATTTTCTTGTATCTAACATACTCGACTTCCCTAGAGAAATATTTCTCAAGATATTTTTTCGCTTCCTGTTCAACATTATAATGACTTTCATAATTTAAAAAATACTGATACACTCCTGCACTCAGAATATGCTTTAGAGCATCCAGTACCACATCGTAATTTGATGACGTAACATAAATGCCGATGAGGGAGAAAAAGAAACTTTCTTGTGAAGCGAAGTAATGTCTACGAAATAAATGTTGTATCGTCTTGATGTCCAAGCGTTTGCCATCATTCATTATTAAAGTTCCAATTTTATCTCTAGTAAACCTTTGGTGAAATCTCGATGCCTCCGGAACGTCACTGACGATTGGTGTCAAAGAGGATATAAATTTTTTGTGCCTAACAATGATGGAAGGACTGACACGTTTAAAATCCAATTCATCCATCAAATATCTAAATTGATTCATGGTGGATTCATCCGCAATGAAGGAATAATTCTGCTCCAGTAACTCATCAAACGGCTTTTCTGACTTCAAATACAAAGGAGCACTTTTTAAGCTTTGGAGCACACCAAAGTAAAAACTGATGAGAAAGAAGGAAGCCAGAAACCAAAGAGGGAGCCACATCCGCCTCTTGAAGTAAATCATTTTCTTGGTTTCAACGAGTGGATACACAAAGGGCGCCAGCGAGAGAAACAATACGAAAGAAAGGCGTCTTTTCTCTTCTGGTAGTAACAAAAGTTTAGCATATAAAGCCACCATGACAACTGCTGCTCCTAAACAGAGCCAAACGAAGCCAGTAAACGGAGCTGTAAAATTTCTGAACCAGTTTGGATCATCCCCTTGTATACTTGAACTGGTGAGTATACGCCATTCAACCGAGTCCACAAGGACCCAAGGATAAATGACACCTTCGTTGTTCATTTGATTATAAGTTATTCGGTTATATGGTGCAATACTCTTTGCAGAACATTGTTGTATCCAGGTCTCGTTTTTCATCGGAATGAGGGTAAAGTTGAAGTGGACTGATAAGGTTGCAAAAATTAAAAGCTCTTTGAAAATGGAATCCAAATATTTAAAATGCCTCATTTGGGTTTTCTCAAATAGTCTTAATTCATTTCCCGTTAACGGACTCGTAAACTTGGCGTCTGCAAATTCCACCTCCTGCTCTTTAAAATCTTTACTCTGATTCTGAAAATGTTTTAAAATATCCGTAAAAGTTACGGCCTTCTCAAAAAAGCTAATATTTCGAAGACAAGGAATTTCATTTTGTTCACAAAAAGTGTCTACTTGGTAAACTCTTCCATATTCTACGCGCATTAGTAAAAAGTTTCTAGGAGTTCGGCACAAATGTGGTTTGAAGTAAGATTTAGCAGAGATGGAGTTTTGTTGAATGAGAATAAACACATCTCTCACGTGATTAATGTATACCGAGGTAAAATTAGGATAGAACGGTTCATTGATGTAAGTTAATTCTTGTGTTGCTGGTATGGCAATGTAAACTGAGCAAATTTCTCTTTTTAATGTGCGTTGGACTTTACTCCAGCGTTTGCTCACATCTTTAAAATTTTGGTTAGTGAATTGCATTTTCAAGGCAATGTAAGTTACGAGTTCCTCGTTGACTTTTTGTGCAAAGTCATTTTCTATTGCGGTTGTTAGAATTACGAAGGAGCACTCTCCCAGGAGATTGAGGAAAGTTGACAAGATATTTTGTGATGCAATTTGTTTCTCTGTGAAGACCAAAGGGGTGCTGTTCGTTATTCTGATGCTTGATAACAAAACCGATAAGAAAATGAGCGGCAATGAGAATGACATTTTGATGGCTATGACTAGCCAAAATAAAATTAGTTTTTGTTGAATTTTCTACAGTTTTTTGGATATTTGTTTCGAGTCTGAGCTTTAATGGGAAGCTCTATAAAGGACGAAAGTGTAGTTAGACTAAACTTTTAAGGTGGACCGCCAGTTGACTTGTGATTGGAATAAACCTAAAGTTGGTAAAGGAAGTGTGAAAGAATTTAAACCAAATTAATTTGTTGGGTAACGTTATTGCTGTATTATTTTTGAAGGATTAGGCGTTACTTTAAAAATGATTGTGTGGTTGTGGTGTGTTGGATATTGTACGGTGTACCAATTACATTAGAGAGAATGGAAGGTGCGATGATAAAAAAAATTGAGGTGTATCCAGTAGCGCAATTAGGCTTAGACAACGTAAGCCTGGATCAACAAAGGATTTTAAAAGTACACTGTCTTTTCAAAATTTACAAGAAACTCATACAATTTTTTTAATTTACACAAAATTAGCTCAAGCATTTTTGAAATTCACACAAAAACAAGTCGAGTTTTTTCGTCATTTAACAAATACAGATGCAATTTTTGAAATGTGCACCAAAACAGCTGCACTTTTTGAAAAGTACACAATAACAGGTGCAGGTTTTTTGAATTTGAACAAAAGTAGGCAATATTTTTGCAATTTACGAAAACAAAATGCAGTTTTTTTTAATTTTAGACAGAAAGAATTTTGGTTTTAATTTACATTAGAAAAGAAGCAGTTTTTAAAAATTATACACTTAATGAGATCAATATTTTTTTAGATGTAATTACACAAAAACAAATCCTTCTGGCGCTATTGGGGAAATACTTTGACACACTTGTAATTTTCTCCCTCTGATTCCAGTTTTAAATGTGTTGTGAAGGTGTTTTCGATTTACCAAATACCCAATAAAAGGGTGTAAAAATAAAGACAAAAATTACGACTGTTAAACTACCCTGAATATTAATGCAAGGGCGAAACAATTATAATTATATCAGTTAGTTGTATGTAAGTGATTTCCCCAACGGATATTTGTCAGTAACCCCAACAATATCTTTTTTTTGGACGCTAGATACAAAAACAAAACTCTCGAACAAAACTACTTGAAGCGAACGTACACAGGTAGTTTATATCGAATATTTTATATGTAAGCAACCTCCGTATGTAATAATACACAAATTGTGTGACAACTCCACAACTAATGTATTACATCTTGACACACAACTAAGTCATCATTTTCGTAACGGTTGTACACCCATTATGTATATTGTATCCACGATCCATGATAAAGTTAATAAAAATAATTTACTCTAAATGTATAACACGGTTTATAGACATTACAAAACATGAAAGATTACGATAATACTTCATAATTAGGCGATCACAAAACCTTAAGCCCTATTTAAAACCCAGTGTGGAGCAAACCGAAGTACATAAATAATTATGATTTGCCTGGCACACATGACCGCTAAAAGGTCAAAGAAAAAAATACAGCATGAAATTAAGTGTCCAATTAGAAATCCATAGAATATGCCCCGAAGCAAACTATCGTCAAAGCCAAGGCTAACCAATTCTTTCCCACTCGTTTTCTTGTATCTCACATACTCGATTTCGCCGGAGAGATATTTCGCATGATATTTTTCGCGTTGCTGTTTAATAATATTACAATTTTGATAGTCTAAAAAATACTGATACACTCCTGCACTCAAAGTATATTTTAGACCATCCAGTACTACATCGTTATTTGATGACGCAACAGAAATGCCGATAAGGGCGAAGAAGAAACTTTCCTGTGAAACGAAATAATGTCTACGAAATATTTGTTGGAGCGTCTTTATGTCCAAGTCTTTTCCCTCGTCTAATATAACATATCCAATTTTGTCCCGATTAAAGAATGTTTGAATCCTATTTTCTACAGGTATAGTATTCATTGTTAATGAAGATAC
Organism: Ptenothrix huangshanensis; assembly: GCA_036851915.1. Lineage (NCBI taxonomy): Eukaryota > Metazoa > Arthropoda > Collembola > Symphypleona > Dicyrtomidae > Ptenothrix > Ptenothrix huangshanensis. Next base: position 9,968 of record JAAXYX010002211.1, read on the forward strand.
AAATTTTCTGTGCCTATCAATGATGGAAAGATTAATGTGATCAGAAATTAAATCATTGAGCAGAATTCGTAAACGCTTCCCCACTTTCTCATTGGACATAAATGAATAATTTTGTTTTAGTAACGCTTCAAATGACTTCTCAGATTTTAAATACAAGGGAGCGCTCTTTAAACTTTGCAGCACACCGATGTAAAAACTAATGATGAAGAATGAAGCTATGAACCAAAGAGGGAACCACACCCGCCTCTTAAAGTAAATCATCTTCGTGATTTTAACAACTGGGTAAATAAACGGGGCCAAGGAGAGAACCAGCACAAGTGGGAGACGTTGATTGGTCTGTTGTGTTTGTAATGATTGCCGTGCATATAATGCTACCAAGACAACTGCCGCCCCTATACAAAGCCAAACCAACCCGCTGAACGGGGCTGTGAAATTTTGAAACCAGTTTGGATCCTCTCCTTCTGTGCTAGAACTTGTTAATATACGCCATTCTTCCGAGTCTACAACGGTCAAAGGATACACAACAGCTTCGTAGTTCATTTGAAAATGTTTTATTCGGTTATATGGTCCAATAATCCTTGCACAACACCAACATTTCTGCGTCTCCTGCCTTTGCGGACCGAGCGTAAAGTTAAAGTGGACTGACAAGGTCGTGAAAAATAGAAATGTCCTGAGATAAGGTTCCAAATTTTGTAAATGCCTCATTTGAGTTTTCTTCAAGCGCCTTAATTCGTTCTCAGTTATTGGACTTACGGCTGAATATTCTACAATTTGACCATTAAAATCTTTACTATGATTCCGGAACTTGTTAAAAATATCGGCAATAGATACAGCGTTTTCAAAAAATGTTACATTTCGAAGGCAGAAGATTTCATTTTGTTCACACATAGTGTCTACTTGGTAAACGCTATCGGATTCAAATCTAATGAGCAGAAAGTTTCTAGGAGTGCGGCAAAAGTGTGGCTTAAAGTAAGGCTTAAAAGGTGAATTTTGTTCCGCAACCACAAACACATCCCGGACATGATTTATGAACAAAGAGATAAGGTGAGGATAGAACGGTTCGTTGATATAGGGAAATTCTGGTGTTGCAGGGATTGCAATGTAAACCGAACAAATTTCTCGTACTGTGCGTTGGAGTTTATTCCAGCGTTTGCTTATATTTCTAAAATTCTGACTGGTGGATTGCATCACATAAGCAATGTACGTAATGATTTCTTCCTGGACATTTTGTGCAAAGCCATCTTCTTCGGCGTCCGTCAATATAACAAAGTTGCATTCTCCCAGTGGATTCAGAAAAGCGGACAGGATATTCTGTGAGACAATTTGTTTCTTCTGCATGGTGACCATAGGAGTCCCTGTCGTTATTCTTATGATTACTAACACAAGCAAAAACAAATTGAGTAGGAAAGACATTTTACTGATTTGTGTCAAGGCTCCCGGACTACTGTTCGTTTTTGTTAAATGTTCTAATTTTTGGGATATTTAATCATTTAAGGAAACTTTTAAATCTGTATCATTTACAAAGAGTGAACAGCTTAGGCTAGCTGTCAGTTGATTTGCGATTGGATTAAGACTCAAGTTGGTAAAAGAAGTTGAAGGAATTGAAAAAAATGCAATTTTAAACTCATGCTTGTTCAATTTCTGAGGACTGGGTGTGACTTGATTTTCTGTACAGAGGCGTACGTGGGACTAGGTTGTTCTGTTGCAATGCTAAAGCGACATTTTATAATTTAATACATTTTTTCAGAACTCATTTTGTACGTAAAAAGTTTCTAAAAAGGTTCAATTTTGTTATTAAACCCTTATTCTCGAAATGTCTAATGTTTCCAATAAACACGGTGTTTTAAAGGGTGTATCTTTTGTAAATTTTTTAATTAGTACTTTTTGAAAGGGTGTCAGTTTTGTAATTTGTATTTTTTGAAAGGGCGTAATTTTTTTAACTAACACTTTTGTTGCAGGTCTCATATTTCTTTTTAAATTTTAGCACTTTTTAAAATGTATTGTATGTTGTTCTAGTTAAAAGTTATGCAAGGGTGTAATATCTTCCAATTAGTAACTATTTTTGAAAATTTTGGTGCTTCCAATGAACATTTTTAATAATTTTTATGAACAGGTTCGACTTTTTGAAAAGGGTTAACTTTTCTACTAATCAGTTTTAAAAAAGCGCATTTATCTTTTTCAAAATTTTAGAGTGTACTTCAACACAAAAGTACCCTCCCTAGATATGCCCTTGGTTCATACTACAGCATGTGCCCAAAAGTCTGCGTATGAATGCATGTGTACGGCACACTTCCAAGCTAAACTTGTACAATATACATACAGTGTAACTAACTGAATAGATGTTTGTGTAGTGTATGTATTATTATATAAAGCTACCAATTCTATTAGAACAAATGGAAAGAACAAGATACATAAGTAAAACGAAGTTCAATCAAACACTTCAAAATACTTGTTTTCTCCTTCCTATACCTTTGTTCCACTTTAAAATGTTTCTGATTTACCAAATATTGAATAAATGGGTGCGAAAATTAATTTAAAATGTGTTGTGAAATAGCTTAAACCAACCGCTTTTGGAATGGAGAAAGGATTTTAAAACAGGCCAGCCTAAGCCATCACAATAATTTATTTCTTGGTTACATTTGTCACGTATCTCAATAATTTTTCATTTTTCGACACTTGAGGCAATTTCAAAACTATCCGAAATTAAAAACGACAAAACGAATGAATGAACAGAAGTTGGTATAAAAGAATTGATTGTTGAACATCTTGAATATGTAAAGTTTTAAGTACAATTATTATTTTTGTTTTTGGTGCTAGGAATTTTACATTTGACAATATTGAAGGACGCATGTCAGCAAACTTTTGCCAGCGGTCTAAATCTAGTTACGCCTGAGCGAATATAATCCAATGCGCTTGAAACATTAGTATAAATACTTGGAAATTTTATGTTGCCACAATCAAAGTTTTGGCTCGAGATTCCAATTAATGTTGGGCACCCGGTAGTGCTATTAGCTTGTGTCATGGGGCTACCCGCGTCACCAAAGCAGAAAGAGGGGAGGTTGAAAAATGTGCATATCATCCTGTCATTTATAACCACCTGCGTATTCTCATTACTAAATCCATCCTCACAAGTAGGAAGATCCAACACCGTCATATTGACTTCCCGCGCATGAGCTATCCCAACCTCAGTGAAATACCAACCTACAATATCAACTTCTCCTTCGGCAACAAAAGGAGCCTCGGGCAACAGCGCAAAGCCCACGGTAGGGCTCTTCCTGAATCTTGATACGACTTCTATTAGAACCACATCATTTATCTTAGTCTTGTCCCCAGTGTAATTTGTATTCACATTGATTTTCTCCACATTTCGCCTTTGTAATCCTGGGGTACTAGCCTTCGCATCGTAGTCAATGACTCCAGCTACGATATGCATTTCCTTCGCTCTGGTAATATAATTGGCGATGCAGGACATTGCGCTAATCACGTGAAATTCACCCACGAGGGAGCAACTGCAAAAGCGTCCGTCCGGAAGTACAATGATGCCATGATAAGGGTATTTATTTGCCCTATTGAGTTTGTGTCCTCCAGCGGGCTTATCTAGAATCCAATCAGAATATGGGACTAAATCGGTAAAAACCCTTGTACATCTCCCCTGAGCGCAGCCGTGTCGGAATGAGTGGAGGCCATAGACTGTTTTACTATTGTCATTGGCATAGAGTGGACTGCCAAGAAACCCACTTCCGAAAGCTCCTGTCGTTGATCCACACCTCGAGAATCTGCTTATGGGAAAGCGACTGCATGGGAAATCCAGACGGCATTTGTCCAATGTTTGCAACGTTATTCTAGTGGTTGCGACGCCTCCGTACCTTCTCGTGTGCTCAAAGCCTGCTATGATCATGGTGGGGGGAACAATTAGATTCGTTTCGGGCTTGGCAAGCGTAGCATATTTAATATGCCTATTACTTGGTAAGTCACTCTGGATCAAGAGAATAGCAATGTTGTTGGCATGGCTAACGGGGTTGAAATCCTCGTGAGTAAGGATAGCTGTTATTGGCCGCATCTGCTCCCCATTATCTACCTTTGTATAATCCACCTCGGCAGCCACCGCTGTGATGTCTTCCTCATTCACATCTTCGAAGCAGGAGGCGATCGAGACGAGAATTTTGGGACTTATGATAACAGCGGAGCACAAGGTCGCATTGACTTTTGGGTCCTTCCCTTTGATGATTCTAATGAGGAATTGAACCGTGTTAGCTGCAGCTTTTTCATCCGGAGGGTGAAATGTGGCCGTTAAGGATCCAATCGTCTCCCAGATCCAATGTCCGAAAGTTGACATCCGGTTGAAAATGCAAGGACGACGGTTAACATCTGTGAAGCAAGTGGCCACTGGAGTGGCAATAATCATGTGACACCCGTTATCCAGTCTTTCTGACATAGGTCCTCCAGCGAGGAACGGAGATGTTTCGTATTTCGGGTTTCTGAACACGGCGCAAAATAAACTTCCGGTGATGTTTTGCTCGTTCTCGTACGGTTTCTGGCAAAAGGAGGCATCGACGGGGGACGCAAAAACCTTTTGAAAGAGTTGATAACTTGGGGAGAGTTGCCAGCTGTTGACAATGAGCTCGTTGACGTTGGCATAGTTTGGTGGGGGAATGACTGCCGGTTGGATGTGGTCGTTGAGTGGGAACGCGTTCCTCATTTGGCCTATGGCGAAGTCGTCGCTTGATACTCTATCAAAGCCACCCCCATTAAATATAATCTTGACGACTTGCTCACTTCGGGGCCTCCCAGGAGCCAGACCGTCCTTCCCGGCTAAAACTATCCAATCCTGCGTTTCGTCTTTGTTCCCGTCCAAAAGGCATCGTGACGGTATGAGAACGTGGAGCTCATCCAAGAGCGTGCAACAGCATATGGGTTGAAACCTTTTCCAAAAATGTCAATCAAAAATATGTAGGGTAGTCGTCAGCAAACCAATGTTAAAATCTCATTTAATAATACATTAATTGGCACACAACTATCCGTGTGCTTGCAACTGTACTAAGAGTGAGAAAGACCCGGCGTATTTTAATTACTTCTGGTGATAAACTGGGCGTTCAATTCAGTTGAGTTCTTAGAATTATTTGTAAAGGCTTGGAAAAACCTTTTCTTTTGTTTGTAAATATAAAACATTTGCGTGGTTCTTGCAAAAAATTTGAACCATAGCGCCTTTTCCCAGTATGTAAATTTAAAACGCATTGTACATTAAAAAAATTCGGTTTTTCATATAAGCACCGCGTCGTATTATTTTAGATTTAAAAATACTATTTCGTTTTCGGGTGCATTTAAAAAAATTCACATTAGATAAGTATATTCTTAAAAATCATCAAACCTGTAATGAACCGCAGCTAGAAATGGGAACTCGTTTGGATGGACGGTAATATTGGGTTCGACATGCAAATGAGTTGAAATCCAAGTGAAGTGAAAACTTGTTGAGGTAAAGACGCTGGGATAGTTTAAGCCCATGCATCCAGATCTGTAAGTGGCCAAACCAGCCAACATTGGTTTATTATCCTGAAAGACGACCATAGGACTGCCTTGATCCCCCTCGCATATTCCTGCACGAGGATTCTCCTCTACTTCAGCGCAGTATAGTCCCGCAACATTAGCGAATCCACATCCATAAACATCAATACATTTGCCAAAAGGTGATGCTCTAAAAACAAGTCTTTGGAGAGCCGTGGGCTGATACTTTTCATTCACGTAGCCAAAACCCCAGCTACTTATTACTCCAGCTGTTCCAGGAAGAATGAGGAGACTTGAAGTGTAAGCAATGGGCTTGACATTTTTGTTGAATACCCATGGCGCTGAAGCAGTAATGACGGCAACATCGTTGACCCTAGAGATGATGTCGAACTCCTCATGTTTAATTATGTCCACCACTTGTCTCTGTTGCAAAGGATTTCCAAATCGGTCCGTTCCCGCCCTCATATGCGAACTTAGAGTAATTTTAGTCGCACAAACAGCCGAGGTAACGACGTGAAGATCGTCTACAATTGCTCCGCTACAAACAATCTCATTTCGACTTAGCATTTGCACCTGATGTGGGAATTCATCCGGGTCTGCAGGAGAACTTCCAAAACTCCGTTGGAAAAATTCCCCTGGTTTCTGCCACTTGCTCGTTTTTCCTGCTCGTCTCCCTAAGAATCGTTGTCCATCTTGAAACACAAGCTTTTCGATTTTCTCATTAATCCACGTATGGTAGTAAGCCACGTCGGTATGAACACTCGGGAGGTATGTGTTGAAAACTGGGTGTAGGCATTCTGCTTGATAGGACACAATGCCGACGATATTCCGGCAAATTGGTGTTCCGTCCTCGTGTTCATAAATAGCTGCACCAGGATCTCCGATACAATTCCTTATTGCATGTGAGGCTGTGCATAACTTCCCCTGCCCAACTACAATCTTAGAACCTGCCGCCTCGTGCTCCCTTTTGCAGTTATAGTTGCTAATAAGATTCACCTTGAGCTTTTGTAATCTCCCGCGATGCTTCTCGTCATCCAGTCCATACCCATGGAGAACCACTTGTTCGATATTTCCCTGAGAAAGTTTGGTTTGGGCTAGATTCCCTGGCTGAACCTCATTGTTAAAAGGAATGGGTGACTCTAGTTCCAAAAGAGCGATATCATGCTCAAGTGTTACTGGATCAAAGTCTTCATGCGTGAAAGAGTTCCTCACCGCAAGTCTCATCTGAGACTGGCCTGTTTCATGGAGTGAAAGTTTCCCGCCGTATACTCTAATTCGGAATGCTTCGCCATGTGGGATATTTTGAAGACATTGGGCGGCTGTGAGGACAAAGCGCTCGTTAAGAATCACGCCTCCGCACGGAAGATATGAAGGAGCATTGACGAAAACGTGGAATGTGAGTTCGAGCACACTCACGACGTCGCTTATCAACGAGTCCTTGAATAGATTGTCGATGAATCTTTTGTTGGGCTGTGCGTCAGTGAAGATCATTGGGTAGGCTGTGTCGTCGCAGCCCACTCTTAAAGAAGCCACTCCGAAGAGAGTGTAAAAGCCAGGGTCACTTTCAGCAACTAGAGGGGAGCCATAGTCACTACTGCAAGTGCTATATCCTTTGTTCCCATCTGGAACTGCGCATATGATGTTGTCCTCTAGCTTTGTCACTGTTTTACCATATATCTTCTGACACTCTTCAAACGATATATTCTTCATGGGGATTTGCTGTTGAAGGTTGTGGAAAAATGTTGCATTGAAAATCATGGATCCCCAACCCGGGAGTGTCCACCCTTTTAATAGGATCGGTTCGGGAACCAAAGTGAATAAGGGAGCAACTATTTTATTGTCGAATTTAAAAGGGGGCGTTATAACTACCATGGCTATATCGTTGAGATGGTTTATAGGGTCGTACTGAGGATGACATATGAATTGAAATGGGAATCGAAGTTGCTCCTCCGTCGGCGTGATTTCATTCACATCATAGTCGCCGGCAATAAACTCTAGTTTGGTTGATGCCATGGTTTCGTTGAAGACGCATGAAGCTGCTGTGACGATGGCCCTTTCATTAACTATTCCTCCACCACAAATCGTCTTCCCGTCCCTTGTGATGCGGACGTCGAATGGCATTTTATGCTTGGCTACGGCTGGGGGACGTGGTATGGATTTGGCGAAAGTAATCTGTTTCAAGATGGGGCTGATGTTATCATAGATCCAATGGATGTATGCGGACACTCTAACCCCTACGCTGGGAAATCCTGTGAGTCCACAATTATCCCCTGACGTGAGGATACCCACGAGGGTAAACGTGTTGTCCAGCGCCACCTGAACTATCGGCGCTCCTTTGTCACTGTCGCACGCAGAGGCTTCTCCTGATTTTCCTGGATATAAACAGATTTGATTGGTCGTAACGCTCTTAGTTTTATTGTGTCTTAGACATTCAACGCGAGGCATTATTTCCGCATCGCCGAACCGGAGGTCGGAGACTGCTGGGGGAGCTGGTGGGTTCAACGCGCCCCAACCACTTATAATCACGTGACCGCTTGGAACCTCGTCTATCTCTGGAAGCTCAACTTGCGTCACCGCGCTAGTTACCGGAACCGACGCGATTACCTCAATCAGAGCAATGTCTTCGGCTGGATTTGGGTGGAGCACCAGTCTCTGGACGAAAAGCGTTTTCTCCGTCCTGTCACTAAAACCGGGTCGAGGGTCACCAGCCACAACTACCAGTTCCTGCAAGTTTATGTTTGCACCTCGGTAGCAACTGGCTGAGGTGAGAATGTAGTTGAGATTCAATATGGATCCTGAACAGATTTGTTTATCGACCAGGTAAACAGCTACGATGTATGGAACGTCTTCGGGTGTTGCAACTTTTCCTCCAACGGCTCTAATAGTTCTTCCAGACTTATCCGATTTTGATGCTATATTTCCAGCACTCGCTCCCACATTTCGACCTCTTGCTCTATTAGTATTTTCTTTTTTTGTTGGGG
>JAAXYX010002212.1:0-18447 GCA_036851915.1 Ptenothrix huangshanensis
CTAAATTATCTTACTTTTCAGCATTATGAAATAACATTTGCTTTAATTACTTCAACGTGCTAAGCTAAAAGTAGCAAATCATATCAAAATTACTTCAGTACTATAGTAAAATTATTTGTTCATGACTTCTTCTCAAGTCAAGTTTGAATTGGTAGCAAAATCAAAAAAACTAATTAATAATGGTTAACTGTAGGTCACTGTAGTATTAATAGCAATGATAGTACTAGTGACTAGTAGAATTAACAAATCGTCGTAATTAAAATTTTGATTTGCAGCACACAGCATCATCAATATCAACGTCCTTGTACCGCAGTACTGGATAAGCCACGCATTCTAAATCCCGAGTACATTCAATATGACATGTCACTGACCCGCATTGATTTTACTGGCCAATCAAGTCCATTGCCAAGCACCATGGATGAGAATCAAAATAGTCGCCTACAACGTCAAAATACTCAGACTTTGGACAATGCCAGTCGACGTCATGACTTCGCACTTCCGACCGTCGTGGACGGGGCAACGACAGTCACAATGGCATCACATGGAACTGTCAACACAAAGCAATTTCATAACATGCCTTCGGTATTGAATATCTTTTCTTTGCTCTTTTCACATTTCATACGTTCCTTTTTCCATTATCTAGATAACAAGTTAAAGTAGGTGCATTACCGTATCCACAATCCACGCTATCCTACCCTAACGTTTAATGGGCAAACATAATCGTGCATGATAATAGTAAGGGTATTGTAAACTGAATTGTGTACCGAATTGTGTGACCGAAACGTTTTGATGACACGAGACACGAACGCACGTATAATACTATACTCAAGATGATCTTTCGTTCAGAAATTCAGTACCATACCGTATAAGTTATAACTTTCACGGTCGTTTCGATTTCATAAATAGAACATGATTATAATGGAAAATAGAAGCCTATTTTATTTGCCATTCCCATTGAATATTTATCGATTACACAAATTACAACGTTAGCATTCTAGTGGTACTAGGTACTTGGTACTAGTGTACAGTTGTACAGTGTACAGACACACCCCACTGAGATGACTTTGACAATGACAATGGTATTTTATTTTGTATTTTGCCACACTACATTTTGCAGTTGCTACCGTCAGCAGCGAATATAATGACGACAGTTGACTCTATCCTTGGGGATCCACAAAAGAAAACAAGAGGACCTCATGGCCATCACGGACAAACTAATGGAGTGGAGCCAACGGTTCTTCCCCGTGAATCAGGTAAAATCCTCTGGGATGATCCTCAGTATCCTCAACATCAATCTAATTGCACTCCCAACCTTAATAGTAATACTAAAACTCTCATGTCCTTATGGAGTCAAGAAGTTTTCTTTATGAACATGAAAACCTTGACTAAGAGTAAAAGTAAAACTATCCGAATTTCCTCATCCTTCCTTCCCCCAATCCAAATGTCTGTTCCAACCACAAATCCTCTTGTTCCTTCCAATTCAGAGTCGTCAACCGATATCCTGCCACCAGCAGTTGTAGCAGTGCATACAACCCCGACCGAATCCGATACTTCCGATTCCCATCCTATCGAATCCATTTTTGCCTCACCCAACTTTCCTTTCTTCGGTAAATTATCCCATTGTGATCTGGAGAAACCATTGCGCACTTGTTTTCATCTTGAACTTGAAAAAATACCTGGACATAATAGGCATGCATTTGAGATCCACCAGGACAACTTTGTGACTCCCAGCAATTCCACAACGGAGTTTTCCACACCACAACTCATCGTTCAACAGTCAACCGAAGCTTCAACTTCCGCTTCCACAACAGTCCAAACAAGCATTCCTCGTAATAACACCACCCCTTCAAATTCAGGCAACCAGCATCAATATGGTCCCCCTGAACTTGTACTCATCCATGAGAGGCAACCCCATCAACAACAGCAGCAATATGATCAACAGCCACATCAACGGCAGCAAGAACAAGTCACATTATCGGAAGAAACTGGTAGTGAAACCGACAGTGACAGCCCCAATGATAACCTGGGAGCCCAGCTCCGACAAGGCACCTTCCAAGAGCAAGAGGGCAGGCAATCGAAAGAAATTGTTATCTTGAAAAATGTGCCTAGGAATACTTCCGCATTTATTGCTCCATCGGTGGATGGCTGGGCTGGACCGGATCCATCTGTCCATGAAGAAATCGGAAGAGAAAGAGAAAGAGAAAGAGAAAAAGAAAGAGAAAGAGAGCGAGAGCAATTCCTCACCGATCCACTCAGTTGGATCGGAGAGCCCTTCATGAAGCAACACAGTTATTTTTCTGGTACGACAATGTCCATCGTAACAAATAAATTAGTCAACGGTACTGGTCTCGTATGCTCTGGTCTTAAGTTTTACATTTAGATCCTCCCGTTTTGAATTAAATTAAAACTAATAAATTGCAACTTTCAAACTTTTCATGATAACATTTATTTGCATCAAAGAAAGATTGCGAGATCAGTACAGTACGGAGATTGGAACTTGTAATAATTACATTTTAATATTCTAGTACGAGTAGATATATACCTAAGCCATTAATATAGATATGCAGACGTATTCTACAATTTTTAAAATTGCAGCTCCGTTCGCAGCCAAGGCACCCCAAACTGCTCAAACAGAGTCTGACCCAGAACTTTACGGCACACCTATGGGGGAATCTGAAGATGAATTCTCAGATGCTATGTATCCTTCGGTTCAAGAAATTATTGATGATCTTAAACGAATAATGAATAGGGACGTGGCCCGTCGCAAGGCCAATGCCAATTCCGGTGCTGAGTATGTCCAACATATAGACGTACTTCACGATGACACAAAGGATAACGATAACCTTAACTCCATCTATAATATTGATTATCCCGAGCCGTCGGAGCCTGCTCAACTCAACAAGTGCAAGAGTGAGAATAAACAGTATGAAGATGAAAATTCGTCAAGTCCATATAGTTTTCTATCAAACCCAAATGAAAGCATTGGTGACAACACTGACAACACTATCGTCAATGAAGTCAATGAAGTGCAAAATAATAATGAAATCAACAGTCACAACGAAATTGAAAGTTGTACCGAATTGTCAGAAATGAACAACCCATCCGATAACTATCCAACATATTATCCCCAAGAGTCTGATAGCATCTCACCAGAAGAAACGTATGAACTTTTTACTGAACTTATTACATACATATATTATCAGTTTATCACATTAAAACTACATTTGATACAACAGAACATGAACATCTTCATATTCATTAATAAAATAACTATCATCATTAATATAATCATTGCGCATAATAATTTATTTATTGAGTTAGGTATGAAAATTGAATTAATGATTATTTCTCTCCTGAATTTTAAAGCGCTGAAAAGAAGTTCAAATGCAGAGCCAGATCAAAACGATATTTCCCTCGTCATTCAAACCTGCGTTCTTCAAATTTGCAAAATCTAGCAACGGAAGCCGCAAGCGATGCTGACGATGAAGGCTGCGAATCACCAGACATTATCATCCCAATTAACACTCAAAATCATATCAATTTTCTTAATGGAAATGTCGCGAACTCCAGGCATTCAAATTCAAGATCGACATTTCAAAAAGAGAGAAGCAAATTGAAGCGTGTATCAAGTACAAGTCAGACAGCAAGGATAACCACAACATCAGAGTCACAGATGAACCTAACTGCATCATCCCACAGAAAAACGAAAATTTCGTCTTATACCGATCTAAATTCTGGCGATATAAATAATACCGAGAATCTCGACAATTTACTTGACGGTCATATTTCTCCAACAACTGGTACAGTGGCAGACGATGCTCTGGAAGATGAAGACAGCTATTCATTTTTGTTTCCCGAATTTGAAACCAATTTTTTGAAATTTAAACTAAGTGCTAGCAGCTATGCTGGCGAATTCCCAGAGGATGATGATGAATTTGAAAATTTGCTTTCGAAAAATTTATTTACTAATGAAAATGACGTTAGTAATACTGTGCCCATTCGTTGCGGAACTACTGAACGCACACATAATCATGGGGTAGAGAAAGTAAACGAAGTTGAATGCAAGTGTTGCGTTCGCAATGAAGGGCTTCATTGCGATTCTTCCTCTTTTTCTAGCCACAAAGATAAAGGAGTCCAAGATCAAGATTCTCAAAATAAGAACACAGACGCTTTATTTAAAGCAAGTACCAGTGATATTGATACTGCCCCTCAATTCCAAAATCCCAAAGAAGAGCAAATGTTTCTGCAAGACAAGCTTTCTCGTGAGAAAGAAAGGCGACGTCGTCCATTAAATACACGTCCAAGAACAGCGGATTCCATTAAAGATTCTGTTACAATTTGGGAAGGGTCACATATGCTACAGCAGGAGATACGAAGTCGGTCGTCACGGTCACGTCCCTTTACGCAAGGAAACGACAGTGCACACAGCATTCCAGCAAATCTGGAGCCCATGCCTGAACGCCGCCCCCAAACTAGAAGACGAGAAATGAATCCGCTTGGTCATGAAAATCGTTCACGATCTAGACCTTCTACATCCGACTCCAGAGGCACATCAGTTGAACGAAAAGTTATGACAGGATGTAAGTCAATGAGTTATTCAGACAACAAGAAGATTAACAATTTAATTTCAAATATATTCCGAGTAGGTGAGTTGCATCGAGAGAAACAAAAACAGGAGAAAAATTTGGTAGATAATGCACCGGTACCCATCACACTTACAAAACGACCACAGACATCCCCTCCAATCGGCATGATAACGTGTGACCGGTCGGTAATGCAGAAAGAAACAAACGGCTCTTCCCCAACTAAAAATCGTCCGTCAACCTCAATTCCATCGTCATACAAAAATAAATTTCTTGTATCCCAGGACCAGGACCAGTTTAAAACCACAAAGAATAAAGAAGTGAAGCCGAAACCATCAAAGCGTCCCAAAATCAAGAAAACAGCATCACAGTCGAACAATTCGTCCATGGCTGAAACTCGTAAGATTCGAGGAGTCAAGTTTATTGAACAACAAACACAAAGACCAGCTACAGTCAATACGATGACTTTTACCGAAGCTTCAAATTATAAGCAAAGACCCGGTTCCTTCTTCACAAAGAAATCTCCCCATACAAGTAGTATTGGAAAAAGCAACCTGGTCAAGTATAAAGCTAAGGGTAGTCCTCAATGTACTAGGCCGAATTCATCTCCGTGTTCGTCATCCAGAGCTTCGTATTCCTGTTGTAATTCAAATTACACAACCGATGACGAACCGTTAGAGTTAATATTTTCTTTTAAGGCTAAAAACTCCATAAATCGGAAAAAATCACCTGTTGAAGTTCGATCCCCGGTAGAAGAGTGTAAACATAACAAGGAAGAATTGTATAGGCAAATAGAATTCCACAGACGGCAAGCTTTGTACGAAGCTAAGAGCTATTTTAAGCAGAAAGCACAAAGGAAAAATTCATATGATTCTCAGTCTTCTTCACCTGCATGCGGTACTACTCCCACTACTCCGTCATCTTCTGCAAGTCCAATATACAAAGGCATTCCATCTCATAGACCCCCCTCTGGCAAGTCAGTTCTCAAACAGTTAACCAAGAAAGTTCAACTGAGTCGCAGGAACTTAGTAAATGATCCTAATGGCAATGTTGATCATCCTATTCCTAAGCAAAAATTTGCAACCCAGACCGTGCAACGTCAGATGAAACTCAATAAGAAAATGTCAAGACCCTCTTCTGGTCAACAGAGCCTGCAGCGATGCAGTGCCAAATACAAACAGCAAACCAAAACTCTATTAGATCCCACCAAATTTCTTCCTCCTCCAATTCCAATGTCAAAAAGAGTTCACTTTTCAAGCCCAAGCCCTAGCGGTAAAAAAAATGGTTTAACTTTAAAGCAAGCAAACAAAGTGAACCAAGCAACTGGCACTGGGACGGGTATCAAATTTTCTCCCAATTCTCAAAACAATGGCAATGGACGGTTTAAGATATCGATTAAAACTTCATCTGCCAAGGGAGCAGGACAGGGTCAAATTAAAATGTCATTCAAAAATGGAAAACAGGAATTGCCGTTAGCACTTGTACCCCGTACTAAAAAAGGGAACCGGGGTAATGATATTATCGATATCAACGGCAACCTTCACCAAGTTGGTAAAGGTAAGATTGCGCCGACTTCGGTAATCATCAACACCGCGTTAAATACCGAACAGATGGATTCCACAGTTCCGGCGTCTAGTAGAGACACCGTTGGCGATGTCTCTGCCTCTGATACGCAACTATTGCCGCAAAAGAGCGGTGGGTCACCCGAAGAACAAAGAAAGCAAAATGATGAAAATGCAGAGCAAATTTTGGAAAATTATGAAATTGTTCGAGACAGAATTCGGGGAAAGGAATTTGACAGAAGGAAACGTGGCAAACATGACAATAAGCGAAGATCGGAAGCTCCTTCTACGGCTACATTACTTTTTCCCGGAATTGAAAGGAAGGCAGATGACAAAATGGCTGATGTCAAAGTAATAGTTAGAAGGTAACTGTATTTTTACTTGTATAAAGATGTATTGTTTTAATCCCTATGCCTTGCCTTATGTAGTTTTACTTACCTACTTATTAGTACTTATTGTTTTTTTACGATTTCAACTACCCACACAGGAAAAACAAGGACGGATCATTTCCCGCTATTGAAAATGTGGTGCAATCTTTTGCGAACAACGCGATCTATATTATTGTGGATGAAGAACCGTTAACAAAATCTGGACCGAATCCGTACATAGAGCCTTTACAGAATAGAGCAAAACCAAGAGGGACGGAAAATGTGGTGACGTTGAAAATCACTACTTCCGATCAATCCTCTATTGGGTCATTGTCAAGCGAGGATGCAGCAAATCGCTTCCTTACATGCTTTGTTTGCGGCAAGAGCATTAATGTTCGCGAATATCCGGAACACGAGAAAGAATGTATTCACGTAAGGCCCAAAACCATCAATCCCAAAAATTCCTACTAGTGACAGCAATACTAGTAGAACTAACCCTAACAATATCAGTGGTCATCAAAGTCGTAATCTTTGTACCTCAGTTCCGAACCGACCTCTTGAACGTACTTATCGAGTAAAGTACATACCTTCCTTCATTCCTTTCTAATCCTAGCATTTTACCCTTTTCTCCTTTTGTAGGAGAATGAGTTAAAAAATAAATATCTGGATGAAGTCGACAAACGAATTCTTCCACCAAAACCTCACGGAACAATTACTATCCACCATTGGAATCAGTTTGCTTACGACTCCCTAAAGGTAATTTAATTTGCTGCTTTAGTTAAGCTATTTTTTCTGTTCAACAGATTCGCAGTAAGAAGCAATTAAANGAATTCTTCCACCAAAACCTCACGGAACAATTACTATCCACCATTGGAATCAGTTTGCTTACGACTCCCTAAAGGTAATTTAATTTGCTGCTTTAGTTAAGCTATTTTTTCTGTTCAACAGATTCGCAGTAAGAAGCAATTAAACAATGCAAAGCACTACTAAAAGGTACTATTTTCCTTTTCATTTAAAGAACAAGTATGTAAAATGTCCATATTGCAACATGGAGTTTTTCCCCGACCGTCCTGCAGAAGTTGAAACGCATAATGAAGCTTGCAAAAATCGACCTCCTCCTGCTCCTTCCATGGCTAAAGTAATCGGTCAGATGGACAATCCTACTGTTCTACTAGCCGATGAAGCACAGGGTTGGGTAGTGCCCACTATTGAGGAAATTCGTCGGTTCACCTGGAATACTGGTGCAGAAAGAGTTGACCAATACACAAGGCCTGCATCCAATCGCCTAAAACCATACAAAAAAATCACGCCAAAAGGAAAAGGAAAAGGAAAAGGAAAAGTAGAATCATTTTCGAAATGAAAATTCTCGTGCAACGCAGTAGTAGATTGATTTTTACATTTCCAGGAAAAATTAATAGGAGTATTTTTAAACATATAATATCTAATCCAACGATACATAAATAGGTGGGCAGGTAGGTAGGTACTAATGCTGTGAACCTTTCTTCCGCGGAAGCAAAGAATTTAAGCGCTGTAAATTTCTTCTCAATATTAGTAATATACTACCTATGTTCATTTTGTGAAAGCATTTGATTTAAATTATTGATGCAAATGCTTACTAAGGTATACCCTAGAAATAAGTAATTAGCTGGACATTTCGTTGAAATTCAAGGAGGTAGTAATTTCGAAACAATATCACAGCGGTAAGTTTCGGTTAAATTCTAGTTATCTCCCATGCCTGATGTAAATATGTAAATGGAACTACCGGATTAGAATAGTTATGGTGTATGATTATGCATGCATGATGTGTGATATGTATGATTGAAGGATTAGTCGTGGAAATGTAGGGTCATTGAGTGAATAAAATTTATACATGCTCTTTCAGCGACTACTACATAGCTTTGTTCCCTGATTAATTTAATTCTATGTAATACGATTTACAAATAGTCGTGGAAATGTAGGGTCATTGAGTGAATAAAATTTATACATGCTCTTTCAGCGACTACTACATAGCTTTGTTCCCTGATTAATTTAATTCTATGTAATAAGATTTACAACACAAATAATGTTTCCACGTACAGATATACCTACCTACATAGGTTGCATTGTGGTGCCATACATTGATCATGGTAAATGGTAACGCTCAATCGTTGGTGTCGATCGAGGGTCCAGTGGTGAAATAATAATGGTACAGGAAATGGAATAAATTATCTAACGGTGCGTCCACTGATGTATACATAAAAAAGAGTCCTGTGAGCTTACATGATCATAACATGTAGATAATAGGGGCATCCAGTAAATGAAATGACAACGAAGAAGCAAGGGTTTCAATTCGGAATGGAAAATGGATTAAAATTTGTATGACACAAAAGATGCAACATGCAACACAATAAGCTACTTTCTCAAATTTTTTCAACAGCGAACAGAGTTCGAAACCCGATGTTCCGCCCCCACATCTTTTATAAATTATTAGGTACTTTGAGTTTGAACCCATAATTACCTACTAAACAAACACCAACACGAATATTTGTGTTCATTATTTTAAAGCCAATAATGCAATGCAATGGCCGTACTGTACTGTTCGCACACATTCAACCCTATCTTCGTAATCAAGACGTTGATCATGACATCTTTACCTATACATTTGCAACCAGAATCACTGCAGAATTGTAGGAATTGAGTGTGTTCGTTATTGTCGCGTGGGCAGACTACTCGAATCTGACCTTAATTCTCACACCAGCACCATAATACATTGGTGTACGGTCACATACTTCTTCGAAATTCATGTTTCATTTTTTTAATACGCCCCAAAGCAGATAGCTTGTATGTATAAATATAACACAAATTCTAGAAAACTAAAAACTTACAATTTATATTACATACTTATTTTAAAAAATTCTCCTAATTGCTAGAACAGAGGCCAAAGGGCCTTTGAAATTATAAATTGGGGTGTTAATTTAGAGTGAGTGGAATACAGCCAGGGAATACAGATGGGAGTCGAAAAAATGTCGGGGACCCATTACCCACTTTTACCTGTTGGATTTGGAGTTGGTTAATTGGATTGCGTGTTCGTTTTCACGAACGACGATAAGTCGCACGTATGTACATATGCACGTAAAACCAAATCCTTGCCATAGGGAAGAACGCTTGAAGTAGGGTGAATAATTTAATAGCCAACTCAAGTCAATAATTTTGTCAATAACTGCCCCGCGGATATTCTAATTTCAAAATTCCCGAAGCTTTCAGTGCTTAAAAATCTCTGTGTTTTTTTTTATTCATTCTTGTATTTTCTATTTTCCGTTCCGTTTCTAGTTTACAAAGTTTGTTCCGCTTTAGTAGCTGGCTTCAGCTTTTATTTTTCTTGAACCTCGCTAAAAACTTAACAGCAAAAGTTGTCAAAAAACGTTGCTAGAATTGGAGGACTAACGTTAATAGGAACATTTTTTTACTGACGTTATAAAATTATTATCACAGTTTTAGTTTGCTTCAAGGGGTTTGCAGCAATAGTAGCAGTACTTCTGGACATTTTCTTGATAAATCTAATAGATCTAAAAAAAATCTTTACAATGTCAAATTACAACCCAAAATCTTCGGGCAAGAGCTTGATTGACCCAGTATCCTCAGCATTTCGCAATCCCAACTTACCAGAAAGGGTTTCTGGCCAGTCGCAAAGACAAGTGAGAGGGAGCACAAACTTCTTCGGGGATAATCAGTTTGGCCATGTATTTGTGAGAACAGTTGTAGCCATGGACCGTAAGAAATTTTTTTTACTTTTATCTTTGTCCAAAATACCTAATTAATTATATATTGGCTTATAGGAGGAAAGAGGGTCCTGTAGTACTGATAGGTCCTCAAGACTCATCATCATGTAGCTTATCAGCAAGTTAAAATGACTGTTTACGTATTTGAATCGTTCTCCTTAATTTCATTTACGTTTAGCCGACAGTGATCTGTTTATGAAGGTTGCACAACGGGCCTATCAAGAGCACGAGAAGAGTTTAGTTCCTTGTTCCAAATGCGGTAGAACATTTTTTCCGGATCGAATCGAAGCTCATGAGAGATCCTGCGCTGCATCGCCAATATCGGTAAACCAAGCTAAGGTGAAGCCACTAACAAAACCACAATTAATGGGTAAACGGAGTAATAGCAAAGTCAAGACGAATATTTCAAATTGCTCAAATATATCGGCAATCGAACACCCCGGACAATGCACAACCGACTATGACTGCATCAACAGTTGTACATCAAACCGTTCCAGAGCCATTTCCTATGCTGCCTCAATTAAGACTCCGTGTCGAAGATCCTCCAAGGCTACTGCGGCTTCAAATGCTTTACTATCAGCATCGCCTACTGCTAAAAATGAAAGTGGGACAACAAGGAATAAGTAGATGAAACATATTTATTCACTTTGACTTTAATTTATTAGTCACTATAAATATTAGTCCTATTTAATTAGTATAACTTGCATATAATAAATGTAAATACCTACTACGTTACACATTATCACTGCCCTACTAGATAAGCTATTTAAATGCCATTGTGATGTATGATAATAATACAAATAAAAGTACACCGTGGTCACCATTTACTTTGTAGTATGTTCAATTCATAAAATGCGTAACTATAATAAAATCGAACAAAAACCAACTTTATACTTACGATTCAAATGAATTTTGAAATTGGACAGATTTTAAATAATGCCTTTTGTAATCCGGGAACAAAATCCGGAACAGTCAGGAAAAACCGAATTCCTGAAATTTTAGTAAATGACATTAACATACATTTGACCATCCACCCCATATTTAATTATGACTGGGGAATCCTGAAATCCTGGTCAAGTGTATGTTACTTACTTACTATGTATGTTTAATTTATATGTGAACCAATGCCATATACAAGCGTAAGGTAATAAAGTTAATGTTCTTGAAGGATAAAATTGTTGGATGGAATCAACGATCAAGAACATCAAATGAACCAGTATAAAATATCTACTTGAGGTGTCCGTTGTCCATAATGCAAACAGTTACGTAATTGTTAGTTTTATTAATCTAGTAAACAATTATTTGTTCGAATGAACATTGTTTTTAATTATTTAGGTGTATTTACTCACTTGTATATAACAAAGTAACAAGTAGACGCCACCTGTGCTAAAAAATGGTCATCCACACACTTTTATCCCGCTCATTTTCCTAATAACCGCACTTTCTCTTTGAACTGGACTTACGTTTAATTCCCTGACAGGTACATACATTTGACAACTGTAGGTTTCAACCTAACATCAACATCATGCCTATTGCCTACTGGTACCTACTTGAATACTTCATAGAAATTGTAGAACATTCACGGGAGACTACATAATATAATTACTAGTACCTTAACCTTTTCTAGTTTCTAGCATGTCTGCCCTAAATTAAGACTTTCCAATCTCATTCCTAATTCTATTCCTTACTGCCTATTCCATATATATAGTTGAAGGTAGTTAGGTATAAGTTATTACTAGCACTTAATTACCCAGCATCTAACATTTCCAGTTAAATAGGTAGCTTTATTCATTATTGTTGTTGTTGGTTGAAAGCTTGTAATCTGTAAAGTACTTTACTAACGTAAGTAACTATAATTACTTTCGTGCGTGTATGCATTTCTGCAGTGTATGCCCTCTCTGCACGCTGTGAAATCGTCATTTACTATTCAATGTATGGTTTCACTCGAAAGTCGACTCTGATGGAACTATTTCAAATTTTGTTTTCGAATGGCATCTAATATTGAATATTATCATTAACCATCAATCTGCTCACGATTTTTAGTGTAAGTTAATCAGCGACCCGGTCGCTTGGAGTAAATTATCCAGGATTATCCTTGCACCTTGTGCAATCACAGTCAACGATTCCGATCTCTAACTTTCTTCATTAGATCAAGTCCGCCGGTGATTAGGTTAAGCCTAGAAAATACAGAATTGTGGAGGCAAGTCGGTTCGGGTAACAGGTGGTTGAGTGAAATTGGTAAGTTCAAAATAGTAAATGTATATAACATTTTTAAATTCATTATGTAACAAGCTACAAGTTTTTGTTTCACTTTCGTTCTTCCTGTAACTTGCCTTAACAGATATCATAAAAACAATAGATTGATGTTAGACATGTACAGCATTAATTGATAACGTTTTATTTAGTAAATTAGCGTTTTGGTTGTATGAATTACAGGATGGAAACTGCTGCAGCGTGGAATAAAGCAAACTGCAAGAAATTTTTCAACCATGGCGATCAATATCGTGGTCCTGATGGACCTTAACTGCTTCCCAGTAACATCCGACACCGACCTTCAAAAAAAGTATTTAAAATGGACTCAGGAGTACGTTCTTTCCCTTGTTTCCAAAACTGCGTCCGAAAAAGACTCTGATGAAGTGGATTATTCTAAGATCCTGTGGTCGTATAAGTTCTTCAATTCCTCAAAGGATGTGGACTTTCATAGCAAGAAGTTTGAGCCCTTCTCAATCACCACTTTCGAGGCGTTTGAAACGACTTCATTTGCTGAGCACGAGCGATTTATTTCATCTTGTACAGATCTGCAAGAAAGCTCCGAGTACAACAAGTCCTCATGTCTGTCTCAAGCATTGATGCGAATCACTTCCGATATGAGATGGGAAGAGGCGCCCCAAGTAGTTTGCAAAAATCGTTCAAATAATAGCAATAATATCGTCTATACTATTCTTCGTGTACCCCGTAATGACGATGATATTATAAAATTCTCCGATAAATCGGATGCCTTCTGCTCTAGTCCTAATTCAAAAGACCTCCTGAATAACTTGCTTCCCAAAGCATTCCTTAAAGAATTTCACGTCAAATACAACATTCAACTCAGCTTTATCGACACTTGGGTCCTCCATAAGGAGGAAAATCTTGCAACTGGGTGGGATGGTATTACATACTCTCGTCAAATCACCAAGATTTTAGAGTATCTCAATAAAGGGACTGTACTACAATTACAAATTCCGCAACCCGCTCCCCCTGGGCTTCCTTCGTACTTTACTCTTCTAAAAAATTCTCTGCGATCTGCGTCTACTGTACCATCTATCACTACAACTCCTACCAACCATTTATCACAGGCTCAGAAAGTCCTCCAGAATCAGAAGCAGGGGGTGGATTCATCCAATTCGAAATCAAAGTTCAACTCTTCGCAAAACCATGAGCGTGAGCTTCTCAACTCATCATTTTCCTCTCATCAATCACTCTTGATAAATAAAGCGCATAGAAATCCGCACCAGAGTCATCCTCCCCTGAAGTATAAGGAAAGTGACAGGAAAGTTAAAACTAAAATCAGAAGACAGATGCACACGACCAATAAGTATGAATGCAAAAAAGTCAGGGCTTTGAGTAAAACTATCGGAAACACTATTGATACTAGCCCAGATTCATCTAACTCTGATGATGTCCCGGTCGGGAGAGGTAATGACGCATCAATGAGCAAATATAGCCACGGAATTGGAGGTAGTAGAGTTCATTCTTTAGCTCAAAGGCAGAAAATGAAGTTGATGCAAACCCAGCGTGAAAGCTTACACTACCCACCAGATGCACAAAATCGGCACCGGCGAATCAGCCCAACCTACTCATCTATGGATAATGAGAGTATTTTTGGTGACACACTAGGCTTGAGTGCCAATTCACGTACCGCCCAACTTCTCGGTTTGGCTACGGATAGAGAACGTAGAAAATGGGCATCGGCAATAAAGCAAGAAGAAGAGGAACGCTATACAATAAGAGAAGAACGAAGACTTATTTTAGGGAAGTTCGAAGCTCTTCTGGCTGCAATGAAAGCCCGATTGAATGTCTTTATGGAAAAATGTAAACTCGAGAAGGTTTCCGAAGACCATTCCTTAGATGACTATCTCGAAGAACTATCCCTCTACGTCACGAAATTCAAAGAACAACTTCTCGAGGAAGAGTCTGTGTGTATTCTATCATTGGCTCAAACCGTTGTCCAATTTATCGTTGAGAAGTTGCAGCAGCTTGAAGTAAAGGGAAAGACAACGAGAAGTTATCTTGAGAAGACGATTTATGTACCTATTCCAGATTTGAGAGCCTCCGTCCTCAAATCAAAGAACGACGAAAATGAGCTGTCTCGCATTTTTCGCTACTGCCAATTTCAAATCCTAGTGAGGATGGAAGCAAGTTGGCTTCTCCCAGAAGAAGTGAACGAGACGTCTGATAAACTTAGGGATGAAGTTGTCGATTTATTAAGCTTACTGGCAATTTATATGAAGAAACCTGTTGATGACTTCATGGCAAATGTAGTTGTTCAAGGGTAATTTCCTTTTGCATTTCAGAAGTAATTAGGGATGCAATATTACTTAGTGCTTACTGTAACCATAATTCTGATTCCATATAACTTAATTCCCATTTATAATTTCTGGAAAGGTATCTGGAAACTCATTCTGAGATGTTAATCCGCTTGTTTCGAGGGTTGAACATGGATCCCCCA
This sequence comes from Ptenothrix huangshanensis, assembly GCA_036851915.1. Classification (NCBI taxonomy): domain Eukaryota; kingdom Metazoa; phylum Arthropoda; class Collembola; order Symphypleona; family Dicyrtomidae; genus Ptenothrix; species Ptenothrix huangshanensis. The sequence continues at coordinate 14,983 of JAAXYX010002212.1, forward strand.
CGGAATCTACTTCTTAGTGTTACACCTAGTAAATCCGTTCGAAGCCGTTCATCTTATCGTGGTTCCATCAAAAGTCCATTTGGCAGCTCTGATTCACTCTTTCTTCCTCCATCCCAAATTTTATATCATAAAGGCAACAGGAGCAGAGATGACTCCAGGAATAGAGTTGGAACTGAAGATTCCTTTGGACCAGCAAAGTAATAATTCTGTTGAAAATTATAATCGAAAAATACTAGTGACCAAAGAAAATAATAACCTTTGCTCATCGTGTTACACCTTTGTTATCATGTCATACGTACGCATTATTTATACTTACATCCTACTGTTTATTTGGTTAATCAGAAACTCTGCCCGGTACGCTAGCCACCTATCCGTGAACAACCCGAAAAAGATGGTAATGGTTCCGGCACGAAACGCAAAGAAACTTCCGGCTGGTATGAAATCACCGAAGGTTATGTCAGCTGGAGGAAGGTCCACACGTGTCAGGCGAAATCTCTTCGAAGCTGATAAAAATTCTTCGGGTAGACTATCGTCTCAGATGTGTAGCAGACTTCCTCGATCACCTTCTGTCTCCGCTTCCGGCAAGTCATATGGATCGCTGTTTTCACCTAGACTGAAATCGGTGAGGAGTAAACGAAAGCTGAATATGGATGACTTTGAAGATGAGGACCGTAAGTATGGCTCGAATATTGGTGGTTCTCCTGACATGTTTTCACCTTCAGCTGGTGAGTTTGAAATTAATTTTTGTACTTATTTGTATACTATATATTTTTTTTATTTTTTATTTTTAATTGTTCTACTCCGGTTCTCTTTCTTCTAGATGATAAAATCATTTGCCCTGCCACGCCATCGCACAAATCGTATCATTCTACCAAAAAAATAAAACGAGGATCAAGTTATAGATCATCTTGTGAAAACACTGTTATAGGGGAATCGCCTGAATTGCCTAAAGAAGGTAAGTTGTTACTCGAATGTGTATTCGAATAACTTGATGTAGCAATTATATAATATGCACGGCATAGTCATTAGGGCTCATTTTGTGAAATTTTATCCATTTCATAACATGGAAATTTGTTTTGATTTCATAGGCTTTTCAAAATCTTTTTCGCAAGCCGTTCATTCTTTGTCTTTTTACTCGACCAAGAGCGACAAGGTCAAATCTCGTACTTGGGAAAAATCGGGAAATAAGATGTTGGCAGCTAAGATTAAGCGCACCGTTGACTCTTCTTCCTTTATGAACTCGGGACTCACATTAAGTGACCTAGAAATATTCGGTGGAAGCTTAAGTTCTCCCGAATCTAAATCTGTAAATGAATCCTCGAGTCTTCATACGCCAAACGGCAAGAAGCAACAGAACCAAGTACGAAATTATAACGGCAATCCTTGTTGCAGCAAATCCTTAAATCAAAATGAAATTCAGAACATTGAAATCAAGCAAAGTAACGTGAATGCCAGTATCGAAGCTCTGATAATGAGTAAACAACCTCTAGCGATGCTCAAGGCTACACCCAAAGCACTCATTGAAACGCCCAAAAAGATCTCTTTCAATTTCGATGAAAGTTTGATCAAAACTCCCAGTCATGTGAGCAGTAACAGTCCGCGAACCCCGAGAAGCATACTGAAGACACCAAGCAGATACGAGAAGGGAAGTAACAGTGTTGGAAAGTGTAATAAAGTGATTGATTTCAATGCAACTCCTGACAAATGTTCCCTTGCAGCTGGTTTAGGTCAAGTTTTTCAACCTCTTGTTTTCGAACCCGAACAACAGAAAGTTCTGAGTTCCTCGCCCAATAACTCGGACCTAGAGGTTGGAATTCAGACACTACAAAGCCTTCTATCACATGCGAATGCAGCAAGCTCCGGATCGGGAAGTCCCAATTTACCTACTGATGGTGGTGAAAAACAAAGTCCAAATTTACCCGAAGCTGCAGATGCAACACAGGGCCAAAAACACGACTTAATTGAGCAGCTGCAGAGTTCAGTCCAGTTAGACTTACATACGTTACCCATACTCGAAGACATGCCAATTCCAGTTATTGATGCATTTAATCATCAGGGCTACCTGGACCTTTTAAATAACGGACCAAGGGATGTAACCTATAATCAACAAGAAGGATTAGGAGCAACACCCTGTACAACCACAAATCAATGATCAGCATCATCAAACCGTAGTTCAGCCACCTCCACAGTCTGAGTTTCACCGGCGTAGCTTCTTTCTGTCTCAGAGTCCTATTTCGCAATTTGCTGAACTAAAACAATGCGGGCCGCAAATGTTTAAGCCTAGCTAAATTAAAACGTGTTATAATGATAGAAGAAGCTATATTTAATACTGACAATGACTGAACGCTTTCTGCATGCTCGTTTGCTTTTATCAAAGTCATGTTCATTCCACGGTGTGGTCTACACGATTATATTATTAGATATGACTTAGAGAGTAACTATACATATTACGCAAAACTTACAAGAGATTTTTTATTGTTTGATGGATACAATTAGAAAATGTAGTTTGTTGGAATTTTGTAGAATTTGGTTTCGGTTTTTATGTGAAGTTAGTGCATGCAATTTAAACTACCTACGTTTCTTCCTCCTCGTCTCATGAAAGGAAAATTAAAATTAATTGGATTTGGAGTGTTTGAGTCAATGGCGTATCAAATTTTTTGATTAATAACGTGTTTAAGGGATGTATTTAAACAATTTATTTATTGAGAAGCTGGACATACAATGTTTATGTATAAATATGTATTCATTAATTAGTAGAAGAGGTGGGGTGCAGGGGTCATACTATTTTAAGTTAGGTAAGTTACTCCTCTTAGCTAATGTTGTAGCAGTCATTCAGTTTATACGTTGATGCATCCAGTTAATATTATACATACATATAAATATAATAATTATAATTGATTATAATGCCACCTACCATTCTTGCCGCATATAAATTTATCTGCTTTTACAGCAACGATCATATAACTTTTATAATAACTCAAGACACTACAAGAAAACTTTAAATAAAAAATACAAAATTCAGTACAATCTGATCAAAATATATTACATAGTTGTTGTGTTAATGGATAGTAGTTATTTGGATTCAAATGCCAAGAAAATTCACGTAACTAACCAATGTCCATCGTTAACATATTTTTCAACAGTAAGTGAATGTAATTTTGTGATTTAAATACCGATTACGAAACAAAAACAAACTGATACATATGTGCACTATGTAATTTATATAAGTTAAAACACTACTTTCAGTTGACATGTTACGTTGTGTCGGCCTACCAAAATACAATTGTAGTATAGAAGATTAACAATACTAAAAGTATTTTGAAATATCTGTGGTGGTGACATTTAGCTGGAATCTTAAAACAACTTTTTGATTACAAACTAAATGTATTATCTAAAGGATTACAATAAACATGTTGATGGGTAACCAATAAGCTGTTTGTCTAGACCAGACTCTTATTAAAAGTC
>JAAXYX010002213.1:0-18447 GCA_036851915.1 Ptenothrix huangshanensis
TTTCGTTTTACAGATTACACTGGAAACGTTGATAGCGGACAAGAAGCATCTATTGGACCAGTTGGCTTCCTTAGAAGAAGAGAAGAAAAAATATCAGAAACTGTACATTGAAGCAAATTCAAATTTAGAATCGATTCAGATACGATTTCAAGACGCAGAGAGACGAGCAAAGAGTTCCGAAATGAAACTCAGAACTTTCCTAGGCGACGATAGTGCAGATGAACAGTCCGCGTTCCGGAGGATAAAGGCGCTGGAAGAAGCTCTGGACAGAAAAACCAAATTACTTGATGATGCCAAGCTTGCCTTAAGACAAGCGGCTGGTAACAAATGATAGCGTCCCACAGCCGCTTATTCAGTCCTCTTAACATAGTTTTCACGCGATGTCGTCATCCATAAGTGTCCAAATCTATTTTATACATCTATTGATAGTACTCTCTGTATACCACGACGTAATTTTTCTATAGTTATTACTGTTTTTGATACTTTCGATACAAAATATTCAAATCCCTGCATTTAATAAATTATTTTACTTATCAAATCTTGGGAGATTGGATGACTGATTAATTCAATCGTGTTTTTATGCTCGCATTCACATATAATTATACCAGTACCAGCTTTACCTTCACTTTATATTTCCAGTTGTGTATGTTCCAGTTTTATTCCATGCATACAACGTATTGCTATTAGAATATGTAGCTATGGAAAGTGAAAGTAATAGACACCGACACCACGCAAAATCGTATTTAGTACCTATAACTTTTTCATCATTAACACAATTTTAATAACCGCCATCACGTCACAATACAAGGTGTCCCAAATAGGAATCTTTGATTTAAAAACAACACATCTCCTACCAGTCATTAACGAGTTAGAGATAGGTCTGAACGAATTTTATTGGAAATGAAAAAATGAAATGCAAAAGGTGAAAAATGAAAATTTTGGAATGGTGTTTTGTTTAGCATCTTACTAGTTAATTACTTACCAATACTTTGAATTCTTGAGAGCAAGTCAAACGAATATGGTGACGATTATTGATGGTTGTGATTAAAGTAAAATGACCATGCAGAGCAAACACCGATAAACCTTTCATAAATGTCAGTCATACCAGTAAGTAAAACAATAAAACTCATTTTTATTTTGACACAATTAATAATGGCTAATATAATCATAGTACAATATACTTGCACATAAGAATGTATGCAAATAGCATTCGTGGTACCGACGTCCGAGGTACTTATGATGCAAATAATTTTTTAAATCATGAAATGAAAGCATACCTCTATGTATAGCAATGGGTGTGTACATACATTTAGAATGAAGAACACAAAAATAAGTAATAAGTAATTGACAGTTGTGAAAGAATAAACAGTCGACCGATAGAATCGGCTATCTTCTAACTTTTAGTTTCTGCTCCTGTTTGCTCAGTCATGGAGACGCCAGCATCTCCATAATTGACATTTTCGTCTCCAGTCGCTTCCATCAAACTCTTTTCGGCAAGTGCAGTATCTTGCAAAAATACACGGTATTCTGAAGGTGTCATCATACCCCTTTCAAAGTGGAATAAAAGGACCGCATATTAATTTTTATTGTATAACCAATCGATTACCATATACGTAGTCTAAAGCACAGAAGTAAATTGTGATACTAGCTTAGAAACCTAAAGTAATAACGAATCGAGAGTATCTTTAGGGTATGAATGTAAGTTACTCTTTCAAAATTCGTTAAGAAGTGTTTTTAGTTTTTAATGCAGATTTTCTCTTCCTAGTAGGGACTTGTTGAAGCAAGTAACAATACGTTAAATTTCCCTCAAAATAAAATAGGTAATAAATAACTCAATTACCGAAAAATAGTTTCCAGTTTGACGGCACAGCCCTTCTTCAACATTTTTTCGTAAATTTTGAGACATTCTTCACGTTTCTTGGAATTGATGAAAGATGACAGAATCGGGCTCCCATCTTCATCTCCCTCGTCGTGAAAGTCCGGTCCGAATCCATGAAGTACGCTATCAATCACCGAGAAACTCTGTCTTGGAATGACTCTCACTTTCGGAGGACTTGCTTCCGGTTGAGGATCCGGTGGACTTGGCTCCTTAACTGGATCAGGACTTCCTTCCTTGGATGAATTTCTCGACTCCATTTTTGAGTTAAGAGTGGAACTCTTCCGGAGAACTCCTATCGGTTTTATTGGTGGTGACCTTCTGCGAAAGATTCCAATGCTTATTACCGTATAAAATATAAACAAGCATTCAAACAACAATATAACAATATCAAATGGGCTATTTGATGGGTACCAGTATTTGTGTTTCTTTTTCCTTGCGTCTGTATGCATGTGATACGTTCTTGCCATGCGAACAAAGAACTGACGTTAATAACATAATTAGAAACCTTGACAATTTCAAACAGTATGTTGCCACTGCTTCGAAGCCTCGTACAATTCTGTGCACACGTACCTCTATGCTTCTAGTATAATTATGATGTATCAGTAGATGTGTATGTAAACTGCTTATGCCAGTAAATTCTAGTACATCAATATAAAACTTAGTTATGAACAAATTGGCAAGCAGGTACGGTTGCAAAAATAAAAGTAGGTATGTACCTATAAGCAAACTTCATTTTTCATTCCGAACGATATAAACTCGAAATCGAGCTTGGACAGACTTTAAATCATGTTCCCAAAATGCAATTTTCGTGACAAAGATTGGAGGACTATACATATCTGTATAATATGAATATTATAAAATATGTTTATTGACATGCAATGAAGCTAAAACTACAATATTACATTAGATATTAATGTGACTGCATAGAGATAGAGAGAGAACAAGATTGATAGGTTGAGAATGAGATTAGCAAATTGCAAAACAAATGAGGTCGTCAGTGGTCTGTAAAATACTGAAATAGAGAAATATACTGAAGGATCAATTACAAGAAATGCTAGCCGGTAGGAGAGGCAAATTAACTTGCACTATCTAACGAGTGAAACATGGGTGCCCATTTGTAGCCTTGGGATCCCGCCCGACATCGCCTCCGCCGGGTAGTGTGTTCGTATACCTTTCACTTCACTGGTTGCTAGCACGAAGGTACCCTAGGATTGTCATCATTGGGTTTCCACGCGGTTAACGGAACTACTTCCCAAATGAGATACCGTTGGAAAGAGTCAACAACAAGTTATATAGTGTCGCCTTTGTATTTCGTTCCCTATATTTTGGACGATTCGTTGTCTAAAAATAATCGTCACCACATAACCGCTTCACCTTGCATTATTGTACTTTTGAAAAGCGAGTTTAGTTTTTTACATTACAAGTTTTTTAGTTAAATAATTTGATCGTTGTTTTCAATAATTTGAAAATGACGGCATAAATCACTTTAAACTGAAATGAAACTCGAAGCCTTTGATGATTAAACTTTGTAATTATGTGCGACATTATTTTTACGAGACGCAACGTCGACGAGAACACAACACATGCAAAGTCCACGAAACGACTGTGAACTGCGACGGTCTGTACCGAAAACCGAAATCAAGAGAATCCGCGCCAATTGTCACCAGAAGCCTGACAGTAATCACTTTATCAGTAGAAAATAACATCTCACAAGTATAGCTGAGCACTATTTGAGTCATTGTATATTTTATGTAAGAGGCAAAACTTGAAATATTTACTGGCAAATGCATTTAGTGTCCACCTTGTCTCATCGTCAGTCTACAAAGGTTCCCTAAACAAGAACATTTATTATTGGTAGATTGAAAAATCTGACCAAAAAACCCATCTACCTCACGTCAGCATTAGAACTGGCGTAATTCGAACTTGTAGATTTAAGTTGAGGTACAAATAATAAAGCAGACATGGAAAATGTTACAGGATTCGGATTCAGAAATTAAAATATTTTGGCGACTTTTAGCCATTGTGCTTGGAGGTTTTCAATGTTCTGGTGGTATCTTGTTTGGTTGTGAAATTGGTATAACGTGCTTATTAAAATTCCTGTTAATTGATTATTGCAACACCAATTTTAAAATCTTGAATTTAAATTGCGTTTTGCTATACGGAAAACGACTTAAAAATTTGATCACTTTATTGTCAATCTCTATTTTTTGCTATAACTGCGGCATAGCATTAAATTATTTTAATACTCTATTTCACCTCTAAATCTTCTAAAAAGTCCCTTTAACATATAATGAACTGAGTCTCTTTGGGCTATCCTCGTTGGAGGACATTGTAAAATTATTTAATGGGATACCGGGATCGTTTCCTACTTGCGGTTAATTTAATGACAAACTTTCATCAGTGGCAATAATAGTTGCAAGTATTCGCATGCAACTACCACGCAGTTCTCTAGTGTAATTACTATAACATGGAACTACGCCAGTAATAACCTCCAAAAGGAGCATAATATTATTACTTTGCCTTGGTTACTTATTTAATTATCGGAGATCGGAGCCCTTTGCCTTCCGCCCTCTTGCCGCGCTTTGGTATAATTACTCTGCCTTTGCCTTGCATTGCTATTCTGCCGTTATTATGACAGCTTATAATATAACCGCCGCTCATTGCCATTTATTGTTTACCGACGGAAATGACGGAATGCTAACGCTCGAGCGCGAATCGTACGAGAGAGTATTGACACCATGAAGGTCTAGCAAAGTTAAAATGTGAACATGTGACAGTTTGGAAAACCAATCAAGTCAACCCCATTCTGACAACTAACAACCACGCGTCACGAAGGACAAAAGGACTTTCGGTGCTTGGAGACACAAGAGAGACTCTAAAATCCTCGATTCTCATTCGGCTATTATTTATTGGTTGAAAAAAAGCTATAAATCAGATTTGTCCAACTGAACTCAAAATAACAATGAGGGAGAGAACAAGGAAGACAGAAACTCATCAACATTACTTGTTTGGTGAAAATTAGCAAGTTTTTCATGCTTTGAAGCTGCGAACGCACATATCCTCAATCAAATACAGTGATACCTACCTACCTATGTATAATTATGTAGGTAGGTCAATTTATCAAGATCAAAGGGTAAACTGTGTATCACTACGAGCATAGCATGTATCGACCTACAAGTCGATATTCTCCATCCTTGTTTTCACAAACAGATTCATGTCCCACTGAAGTGACATTGATTTCATACAGAAACGAGCAAACTTGGGCAGGCAATAGTAGCAGCTGTTTAAATTACCTTCGTCACGAATTCATTCTACTTCAAACACTAAACTGTGGCAGTTTCACGTTCCTTTATATTGTTTTCCTCCAAATTTTTAAAATCAAGGAAAACAGTTGTTCGCTTTAGTGGAAGTTGATGTATGGAAGCTAAAATATTTCCCTATCACCATGAATGTCGATGTTGAGTCGGATACATTATTTTTCACTATTACTGTGTAATGCTAAGCCCATTTGAATGACATCAATATTTTCGTTTTCCTAAATGCAATTTTTACGACTATACATAAATCTAGACTAAAAATGTTGATGGTGATGAATTCATGTGAGAGTAAGAATCATGCATAAGAAGGAGAGAGAAGCTGAAAAACTTACACTTTTAGTGGCTGTCTCCTTTGACCTTGGTGATGTGCCGTGAGGGGGGAATTCTTCTTGTCTGGAGTAGGTGCCGTTTTTGGCCTTGTGTGATTCAGTTTCCTACCCAAATTTATGGATGACTGGTTGATCTCGATGAGAGCTTTCTTAATTAAAATCTTTCTATTTTTTGAAGCCTGACTTTGGCTGTTTTCGGAAGGTGATGCTGAGCCTGCAGCATCATTTGATATGCTCATAGCATGATTACTACTGGAACTACTACTGGATATGGAATTGGAAGCATTGGTTTTACTTCTGGACGGAATGAATCGCATATTAGTGGTATTAGCAAATGAAACGGAACTTTTCCCTTTCTCTCTGGACGTTTGAGGTCGGATTTTATGGTTGGCCTGTTTCCCTTGAAACTTGTCGGCATCCCTGGGCAGCAATTCATTCTCGCATGAAATCGAAGCGGCCTTCTTCAGAACCTTTCTTCCTGGAAATACATGAGATCCAGTGGGGGGTGGATCTATTATCGTGGGAATGGAAAACTCGGTGGAAGCTGCGATTTCAATAGCTGGACGCGTAGCCTCTGTTTCCTGATCGGTGGCATTCCTCTCCTCACACGTTGTAATTACATTACTACTTTGATCGTCTTCAATTGACTCATCTGGTGTCAATTTTACTTCCACCTGTGCAATCTTCGTGTGTACATCATCGATTATGGAAGCCACTTTATCGATCTCTGTCTGCAAATTTTCCTCGGCTGGTGGGGGATTCATGAGAGAAATCATCGTCGAAACCTCTGGAGGTGGTTGGACATGTAAAGATTTTCGACTTTCACGGAGCTTCTGTGATATGGAGGACGAATTACTTTGAATGTGCGTTTCTGGCAGTTCTTGCTCATTTTCCGATTCTCCGTTGTCTATTGAGGATTGGTAGATTGAGAAGGTCTTCTGGAATTTTAACCGACGATCGGATGCATTTTGGCCATTGCGAGTCGTCCATCCAGGGGCTTTCTGAGTCGGATTCGGATTGAATGCTGAAGCTGATGTTGCCGGAGGCACAGGGCTAGGACTATGTGCGACCGCTGGAGAAGGTGATGTTCGAACAGAGGCTGTCATTGGTCGTCGAGGTAGTTTTTGTATCTCTGCTTGTTTCCCGTCAAAATTAAAATAATAACGCCACATCAATATTTCCAAACTTGCCTCTCTCAACATACAACTAATATTTTAAACCCATTCAATATTATTTTTCTTTGTCGATTTCTCTTCTCGCCCCCTCCATGTTTGTTGCTTATCGGATTTAAGTTGTAGTTTTTTTTCCCATGCGGAACAATTAAAGATCTTACAAAAATTGCAAAATGTATAAAACTTTAAGTGTTTACCTACCTCCCTTTTCAACTTCCACAGTTCCGGGACCCTCTGAAGTGCTCCTCACAATTTGTTCATCAAAACTAATTGTTTTTCTGAAAGTTCCTCTTTTCGGTTTGACGGAATTTTCTGCACTGTCACTGTTACTATTGATAGAATTGTGGTTCAAATTGATCTTGACATTATTCACCGGTTCGATTGCTGTTGTTGTTGATGATGCCGAATTCCCCTTTTCTTTTTCTCGCTCCCGGCAGTCAGTCTTTGACTTTTCTTGATAACTTTCCTCCCATTTCATATTATTCAAGTCAATCTTAATAACCCTCTGAATATCCAGTCGGTCTGCGTTATCCAGCTCTCGATCCTTGTTTTTGTTCATTCCTATCGTCGCTCCCATGTTCTCACAGTTGTCCATCATGGACAAGCTCCGGCCACAGTCTTTCATTCGCTTCCATTTCTTGTGCTTCTCCACGGACATTTTCTTCCCAACTAATTCATCCCCGTCAGCTTGATGAGGTTTATCATCAGGGCCTACACTGTTACTCCTGTGTGAAGTATTTAGATGGGAGTCCTCAGGAATTTCTTTGATTTTCCCCTTCGACAATATCCTTTCGTCCAGCAAACTTTGGGAAATGTCTTCATCAAATGACTGTGCTGTCCTTGCCCTTAGTTTTGTACTTTGTTTTGAGCTAGAAAGGTAGCATGAATGTAAAGTTCCAAGCCATGAGTACACAGTGTAGAGTCATGTATACCTACTATGTACACCTATATAAATGAATTTATTGAAATACTTGTGTGCAAATAGTTTTTATGAGGGGCAAGGCAAATGTTGAAATCTTGCCACTTAGATGATTACCTACACTGGAATTGATTGAAATGCAGCTTAATTCGCATCCCAGTCACACTATACTTGTTTTAGCTATTGGTGTATGAAAGTGAAGTAATTTAATTATTACAATCAAAATTATACAGTCAATGCACTGCAGTTTGCACTTTCTTCATCGCGGTCGTCCAAGTCAAGGGAAGGGAAAGAAGGAAGAATATAACAAGTTACCATCTTATGGAAATTGATGTCAAACAAACTCGGAGAAAGTGCGAAAGTCAAATGATAGATTGTCACGAAGGTCCCTGTCTACAGAATCATTAAACCCGTAACCATCGCGGGACTCGTTCCGTGCAATTTTGCAAAACATTTTTCAAAGAACACATTATACCATTTCCAATTTGACATCTGCAATTTCTCCACACGCCTCTATGGATTATTCCCTTTCATTTTAAATCCAGCAAATTATGACATTTATGCAGCTCAATGTAGGTAGGGAAATTACATATTAGTATGCACCATGCATCGTGTCTTCAATCCTTTACCATTTTCCAATCTTCTACAGTCTCATTCTAAACTATCAAATTACTCTAGAACTTTTTTTCTATTCGTATTCCTATTTAACCACAATTTAACATACATACCTTATAATTATCTACGTAGGAATATCATGAGAAGAAGAATGTCATGAGCTATCGTCGTTTAGCAAAAGTTAATTTAATCGAAAGATAAATATGTGATGTACATTGCATTAATAACTAATTAACTTTAAAACAAAGAGGAAAGATGAAATAACGTTTTCATAGTAAGTCAGTCAGGAAGTAAGTAAGTCTTTAAGTAATTGGAATAAACTCACCTGTAGTCTGAGCGAGCAGTAATGACAAACTTCTTGGGCACAAGTCCATAGTATTTATTAATCATCTGAATATCTGGCACTCTGGATTTGGAGATTGTGAGAAAGGTATTACTTCCACTAGCATTTATATTATTGTTCGTGCTGTTCGCTAAATCCGGTTTGACAATTAGGGATGTGGAAAAAGCAGTTCCTTTGAGACCAGCTCGAAGGACGTGATTACGACTTTGTGTACTTGTGCTAAAATTCATTTTGTTTCCTACTTTCTTCTTTCAACTCTTGGTGTAGGTACTTATTATCGATAATAATATAATACCCAGATTATAATAACCAATATATATATATATATATATATATATTTTAAGTTGCAAAATAAATTTTCAATATTTCGCAAATAATTTCGCTCTGTTTCCTCTAGAATTTGATTAGGTATAATTATAGAAAAATTATATATAGGTATATTTATGTAATGTCTGAAATATTGCACTGGCAGCTAACTAATTATAAATAGCAATTTTCCTTTTTAGCTGTTTTCAACACGTGGTAATAATAATAATACTTGACTAAATTCTGTAAAATCCAAACTGTAGTTGTGATTTCGATTAACATGATACAGTTGGATCTTTGAGGAATTAAAAATAGAAACTGCACTAAGAGTAGGACAAGCTATTAGACTTGTGTAGGTACAACAATTAGATTACGATTAATAATTTCTTTTATCCTGTGTTAAGCTAGCCGTGACTGTGCTAATGGAGCGAGTGAAGCGAAGTGGAGTGATCAGGAGTAAATATGGAACTGCCTCGTGCCAGGATACCCGCTTCTATTTTATTCATTCATCCGGGATGGTGAAAGTTTGAGAATAAAAATGAGCTTTTTGCATTCTATTCTATTCTACTCCATTCTATTCTCTGGACCACCTTTTTATATTCTTTAACCTGGTGTCCAAGTCGAAGCCTTGGTCGTAGCCGGAGTCGGAGCCGAGGAACTCTTGTAAAGGTAGAGGTAGGTTTCCTTTCCATACACATGTAGGTACTATACTATTGTATACATGCGTCCCACTCCCACTACGCATCTAAATACTTTGCTTTTTCTTGCCCTGAGCTTCGTTTCCTTATTTAAAGCAACATCCTGTGAGTAGAGTAGATAAGCACGCGTGTACTTCTTTTTTATGCGTACCCATTCCCTGTTTCCGTTCCGTTTGGCAATGCCTTTGACTTGGACTGGACTGACTAGTGACTAGTGACTAGTGACTAGTGAGGCAAATTCGCAACTTGACTTGAGTAGAAGGAGTGAAGGAAAGGAAAACCAACTGCGACTAGTAACTGATTTGAACGTATTATCTTTGCATGTTGACGTTGACCTCACGTTGCTTTCATTTTCACAAAGCACAATCCTTCCTTACAAACCGGGAGTGGAGAGAGTGACAGCGAATAATTTTTGTGTAAACTACACGTGTCTTCCGAGTTTTCCATAAATGTATTGTTATTGTTGTCCGTCTTCTCTTGGCTTTGCTTGGCTTGGCTTGACTTGACTTGTTTGAGAGTTTGAGAGTTTGAGAGTCACACACACACAAGGGATTCTGATTTGTGCGTGCGTAGTCTTATCATTTGCGTGAATGTTGTGCTTCAGTAGTGTTTTCACTTGATTTCCAGTACCAGTACGAGTACGAGTAGTATTAGTATTAAGTAGAAAAATAGACAAATAGAATGTACACACTTGACTGCCACTGCCACTGCCATACTAGCACTATTTAAGGTAAAAGCTACAAGCTTAGGTGAAAGAAAGATACGTGGATGTTTTGGTCTTCTAGGAAGATATCTACATATGCCTGTCCCTGTCTGTGTGTACACCTATGTAAATATATGTCGTGGACTTCAATTCAACTGCCAAGAAGTATTGTGATCTTGCCCCCTTGTCGTGTCGTAAACAGTCTGAAACTGATGGAATCGATCCGAAACGACAACACTCTCTCTTTTTTCTGATTAGTCAATAAAGTCGTCATAGGAACCTCAAAGTGCTAATATAACACTTTTACTCTTGCATTTGCCTTGGAAAAAATATTCTTTGTCATGTCATTATGGTTCAAAGATCCTAATGGATCTGAATTTTCAGCTCACCACGATCTACTTCCTCGTCAAGCTGGGCTCCAATCCAATGCATTCCCAGTCAGCCTAGACTTATTGTTACACCCTTCTTCTCCTTCTCCGTCTAATTCTCTTTCTCTCGTTCTCTCAACACGCTACTGTCATGTCAAGCATTAGGTAGCATAGTATGTGCATCTATGCATATTGTTTCAGAATGGAAAGCTGGGAAATATTATTGGTAGCTCACATACGGTTCCTTGCATGCTTTCTGCTTTCCTTTAATCGCTCTTGCTATCTTTCTGTCTCTCTCTCTCTCTCTTTCTATCTCCAGTGCTTTTATGTCAGCTCCGAAATACAGGATGAAACGGGCAGATTATTAGATAGCAAATAAAACTTGGAAAATCAGCAAATACATTGTAAAAACTAAACAATCTACAATCAGGAAAAATCCAAAAAAGTGCCAAAAAGCACTATGTATTTAAAGTAATTAGACATTCAATTTAACTGCATCTCAAGTGCTTATGAAATCCAATTTAAACTGAGATACGCCTATAGATAAGTTATGCAAAATAGAATTTATATTTGTGCCGTTTTGGATGCATTTGTTTTTACTGTGTACGGATTTTCCCCTACCAACTTTCGTTGACGCTACAGGGAAACAGTTGTCTGAGTTGGCGATTCGCATTTGTAACTCATACATACATATGTAGATGCATACGGAGGCATATGGATAAGTACGAATCACATTGTATAGTACTGTGTAAATTGCAGTAAATTCTGAGGGTTGGCACTCCTGAGCCGAGAAAGGAGCAATAAACTGTTGACGCTAACGAATCTCCAAAAGCTTTCAAGCTTCATTTGAACTGTTGAAGAGTAAAATCGAATTTGTTATTCATTATGGGGAGACGGTCGGTAGCTTTGGTGTTATACATAGTTAGGTAAAAATCTTTTGATTTCATTTTAAACCTGAATTTAAGAAAGGAAAAAAATGAAGGATTGGCGGAACTAATGATGAAGTATTACCAAATGAAATCTACCTGCACATGAATATGCACATTTGTAATATCAACTTTGTCTGATTTTAGTATGAAGTAACTTGAACGGGAAAGTTGGAAGTTTGGAAGTCGCAAAGTCACGTAATGGAAAGATAAATATAATAATATTGAGCCTGTACATGAGTCGTATGTTGTATTTTGAATTGTAGATTGTAGTTGTTGGTGTTAGTATTAGTGTTGGTGTTGTGTGCTTGGCCCTAATTCATCATCTTCCTCCCCTTCCTTCGTCTACACAGTCTCCAGTGTCACAGTCAACCGTCACCATCCCACCTAGTCTGTGTATACAAATCGGCCTAAAAATCAATTTTAATATCCCAACTGCACCACGCTGCTGTTGCACTGACAAACTGACAAAGCACAAAAGACAAGAACCATAACCAATAGCCAAGAACCAGAAACCAGGATAAGGACCATACCCAGACCCAGCATTGGGTTCTTGCATGTGGCAACAGGAATGGAAATGAAGAAGCCAAGAAGTCAGGAACTAACACATTCATTAAGCTGATAAATTGTTACTTTTCCATTCTACTCTCAAGACTTCTTTGGCAATGACAAAATACTATACACACGATTTTCCCATTTTCTCCCATTGTTTCCTTGTATTCGTGCCATGAACTTGAAATCTTTCCCAGAAATGAAATTGTGGGAAGAATAAATGCCCTGTAATAAGTTAATGGCAATCGTGATTTTTCATTGTATTGCCTTAAACGTACGATCATCCCCATCATCACATGATATGATTCAAGGAACAAAACTATGGGCAAACTTCTTGCGTTTCCGCAAACGTTTCCCCAAGCTATCTGTCTGCGGCCTACTCCAATCCAAGGTTGGACTTGGGGGAAGTCCTATAATTATATTATGGTCGTATTATGTCCAGTGTGTAACTCTAACTCTACCTTGGTGTTTGTGTCAACGTGTAATCTATGATAAGTTTTTTTCTCAAGTACCTAAAACCTTATAACATTTCAAACTTTTGAAAGAATGCAAAACGTCGTACTTGCTTTTGTGAGAAATATTTTGTGTTATTAAAAACAAACATGTGATTTATGCCGTTTCAACATCAACTAGTGTGAAAACTTGGAAATATTTGCTGTGAAATGCATATGCATCTAAGCTAAAGAATTGAGAGATTGTTTTATTATGTAAAAAGATGTAAAAATAGTTTGCATAAATCAGACACTCCAGATAACTGCTTTTGGCTTCTTAGATTAAATACAAAGGTGTGGGTATTCATTGGGCTTTACTTGAATTCAATCAGGACAGTCAAATATGCTATTGAAGAGGCGCATACATTATGCTTGTGGCAGGTGGCAGCTCTTATTCAATCTACGTGGTCACTAGTCGCTGTTATGTTATGAATTTATTGTACCCCTTGGGTGCAGATGACATTGTGTAAGGGTTTCTGACACAATGTGAGCAATTCATTAAACGAATATACATAAGTAAATGTCCAGAGACAGAGAGTAGAATGAGTTCATACGTACCCATACCTATACCTGCAGTGAGAACCGGGACTGGTTAGAACCACCAGGACACAAAAACACAATCATACACGGAACCAGAACCATATCCAAACAAACCCTTGTCAGTGACCTTGGACAAAGAGAACGGCAATCCGCGGTATCGCGATCGGAAAATGACAAAAAAATAATTCTCACCCGTCATTTCCCTCTCATAAACTTCATAAAGCTGGATTCAAGAATAAATGATTTCCTTATCTGGTCTGGACTTATGGACGTTCATAAAACCTGTCAGTTTGCTTTTTCCGTTTTTATAATTTTCTTTTATGCTGTCATGTCATTTCATTTCACTTCACTTCATTCCTTTCCAATCGTTTCTCATTTAGTTTCATTCCCTCACTTGGAGTCCATAAAAGCAAAATTATTTCAAATAAATAAAATCAGGTTGAAGCCATAATATTATCCATTATCATCATCTATCCTATTTTCTCTGAGATGGCTGTCGGCAGAATTGCAAATTACCTATTGCAATTTCTATTGATTCAAAATTAATTCCTTGTCCTCGCCTGACAACTTTTATCATATATTATACAGTCTCGTATAATTATGTCTAAAACTAATCCAACCAAAATCAAATAATTGGTGCCTTCGTCTTAAATTTCTTTTTGCAGTTGCAGCTTGTGAATTTTGAACATTTTAATTTTATCTTTTGGAGTAGTAATAAGATAGGCAGGTCTACATGTACTTAGGTAGTTTTGAATTTTCTAATATAGAACATTGTCCTTTTTCAACGTGTGTGCATCCCGGTTGGATGATAAACTCACATTAAAATTTTTCAATATAATTATGTATTTATAGATCTATAATGATGAGTATACTCATGCATGAGCATGAGTATAAAAGAATGAAGAAAAATGCATATGAATGAAGTTATTAAAAATGTATGTGGCCCAGTTTTTCAAAGTGAAATCCAATAATTGAATAAAATTGAAGCGTGCAAATTGCACTACCCAATTTCGAAGATATGAAACATCAAGTGAAACTGGAAGTTTTGCACATTTACTTCTACAATTTCTAGAAGTTGAGATGGAGGAAATACATATTATATACGTAAGTCTGTAAATTAGGTGCTTGGAGCCTTAATGCAATTTGAGTCATTGGTCATTAGATTGTGAATAAATTGCTTACTTTGTCTCTTGAAGGAAATAGCTTAGATTATACAGGTAGGTACGTAAATGCATATACGCCTGTGTAGTGTGTGGTGTGACATACATGATTACATATCTTTGGGGAATTCAAAGGTGCAAATTGCATGCTAACCATCAATTATTTAAAGTTTAGCAGAAATTTGGAAAAAGTCAGTGGAATTAAGCACTTGCATGTGATAGCAATGACATGATTCTTTCTTTCTTTATTTTCATAAATCAGTTATGGATTCATTTTAATCTGTTTGGAAATCAAACTGATGGGTTTCTCTGCATTTTTTGCACATATATAATGACTTGCGTTTCTGACAGTTCAGTCCGTGGTCCTACGTGGAATCAAATTCGAAACTACTTCTTCGTTTCTTCCCCGAACGTCTGCCACTGAAATGCTCCTGAATTTCATCCAAACTTTTACCTTTAGTTTCAGGGACTAGAAAGTAGACAAATATAACTCCTAGTGCTGCAGCAATTCCAAATATCCAGAAGCACCATTCGGTTCCTAGGGAACTCTTGATGTTCTCAAAAACTTTTGTAACGATGAAAGTATTCAGCCAGTTGAATGACGTGGCCAAGGAAGATGCTTTGCCTGTTGAGTTGGTCAAGTTTTTCACTTACGTCATTTCATTTTACGTATGCACATTCCACATATATATATTCTGACAAGTATTTTAAACTAAAAATGCCTAATTCTAGGATAAAATAATTGCATGCGTAATTCGTTACATTATCTCTTACCTTTAACATTTGGTGGTAATATCTCTCCCTATATTAAAAACATATTGCGGAACAAATTACATACATAGGTAATTATAAATAACGATAATAAATAATCAATAATGTATACAAATGCTTAGTCTTCAACATATTTCGTAGTTGTCAAATGAAAGAATAACAAAACTACCAAACGTACCTGCATGAGCCAAGCAATGGGTCCAAATCCAATGGAAAAGGCCACAATAAAGGAAATAAGACAAGCCAAAGGAAGCCACCCAATACTCTGACCAAGCTCGGGATCATTTTTATGCAAGTAAAAGAAAATTCCCAAAATGATTAATGAGATGGTCATGGCTATTCCGGAAATAAAGAGAAGGACTCTTCTACCAGCTTTGTCCATTAGGATAGACGACAGAATAGAGGCGACTACTTGAACTGCTCCAACGATGATCGCTGATAAATTGGGATCCAGGGAGGATCCTGCATCCCTGAAAATGTCCACCGTGTAAAAAATTACGGCATTATTTCCATTCCATTGCTGGAAGAACATGAGGGCAAGGCTGATGGAGAGTGGAATGAGAACTTGACGTTGAAAGAGAAACGAACATGAGCCTGGGGCATTTTCTTCCACGCTTTGCTTTATCTGTCAATTTCCGTAACAAAATATTTCTCTATAAATATACTCAAAGTAAACCATAAAAAAATAGCTATAGAATTTAAATCGCATGTGTATTTAATGTAATTATTATATTATGTTGATTTGACAAAAATGAATTGAGTAGTTATATATAATAATAGAATAGGCTGAGGAAGGTATTATTTTCGATTACAGAGTCAAGCTCTGTTTGAACTTGTCCAGGGTCCTTGGTTCCGCGGAGCCAACAAAGAGCTTTGGAGGCGTCAGTAGGTTTCTCGTGCGTGACAAGTAGACGAGGTGACTCGGGCATAAAAATCATGAGAAGAATAAAAACGGCTGGGATGGAAGCACAAACAAACGCTAACTCATTCCATGGCAGATATTTGCCCACAATGTATCTAAAATTGAAATATTGATACACAAATTCACTCTCACTACCGCTGACATTTCCACTTTGATCTTTTCTGTCTGTGCAAAATCATAATTAGTCTTCCTTACTAGCTGATCAATTACTATGTTATGATGCGGGAGCGATCTATTTTGTAAATCTCATTAATATCAAAACTGAAGGTCACAAAAAATTGTTAAGCTATATATATGAAGTATACAGCAAGGCTACGACGTGATTAGTTCCCCTTACGTGAAAAGAACGCCGACATTTATCATTAGTTGTAATGATGAGCCAAGGGTTCCTCTTATAGAATCGTCGGCAATTTCGCTGATACGGCAAGGCTACGACGTGATTAGTTCCCCTTACGTGAAAAGAACGCCGACATTTATCATTAGTTGTAATGATGAGCCAAGGGTTCCTCTTATAGAATCGTCGGCAATTTCGCTGATGTAAACCGGAGCTGCCAGGGAGAAAGCTCCGCCACAGAGCCCTGGAATTTCGCCAAAAAAGAAACAACGTGCATAGACAATCATTAAGGAAACCACTAATCTAGTCTTATACCATAATTTTTACACATTATTTGAAGGCACAGTTGTAGAATTTTATATTATGCGTTTCGGTTGACACTGAAGTTGCATTGTTTGTTGATGTTGAAAATTAAAAGAACTAACCCGTGATAAATCTTCCTGCCAGAATCATTTCAACATTCTCAGCAAATCCTATGAGAAGCCAGCCAAGTATGAATGGAGGCCCGACGGATAACATACAGCTCTTCCTTCCGATTCTGTCCACCAAAGAATCCTGCTATAGGACCTGAGACACAAGCTCCGATCTATTTGGCATTACCGAATCTATCAGTATTTGCAGCATTGTCGAGCAAATTATTAATTGATAATCATTACTAATCATGCCTTATAGATTATCACTATTTATTAAATAATAATGGTTGAAAATTGCGAATTGACTAATTTTAATTATTACAGGGGCTATTGATCCAATCCATGACTGCGTATCGTCGGGAATGGCACCAAGATCAGTTCCATTTTGAAGAGTTGGAAGAGACGGTGATGTCCATCCTGCCACCGTTCCTAAACCGAATGCTCCCAAAGTCGCTGTTTGTAATAGCAATAGCAATTAATTGTACGATTTGCACAATAATTTCATTTTCCATAAAGTGAATAGGTGATTATTAGTATCTATAATACTCACCAACAGCAGCAGCTAAGAACTGAGTTGTCTTTTTCGAAACGAAACCTGCTTCATCCATTATACCCGATCCGTCCAAGGACATGGGAGTGTGCACCAAAGTAACTTCTTGGAAAAGGACAAGAGAATTTTATATGCCGAAGAGTAAGCGTTTATTAATAATGATTCAGAAAACAATTGTAACAGTTAAAATCAATACTACAATTACAGACTAATGGAAAGTTAAACCAGAAAATGAAAATTGAAACAAGTAAATAAGAAATTTTGAAACTGTATACAGCTTGATCAGTGGACGATCACAGGCTACGTACATCTACCAGATATTTTCAAATAAGAATTAAAGCTACAGAGTTTGAAATACTTAGAGGTTAGCTGGTTAATGAATGAACATGAATCTCTTCCCATTGAATGTGTTTTGTTTGCAAGTTTGAAAGATAAGTTATGACAGTAAATGCCCATAATTATAATTACACGTTAGAAATATGATCTTCAGATCCCCCGTAAGAATCATGATGGGAACCCAAGACCAGGATCAAGATTCAGAATCGACGTTACAAAGGGAAATATATCAGTCTACAGAGATACAATATGTTCTTCCAGCGTATGAAATGGAATGTTGTCACCTGTTATTTTTGCATTAATTGCATTATTGTGATGCATGATCACGGTCCCATAAGTATTTCCTATCCCACTTGCAATAATCCACCTAATGGCACTAATTTCAAGTTCAGGTACATGCCTCGCGGAATGAGTAACGGCTACTACTTAGAGCAAACTACGTGTCTGCCCATGTCATCTGCATCAAAATACGCTTGAGACGTCCAGACTCGGGCCTATAATCACCAGTTCATACGTAACTACTAACTTCAAACAGACAGAACATACTCCTATGATAACCTAATATGACCTTGTCATAAGTACTGTGTAATTATTATTTCCATTTTTTAAGTTAGTTACAACCCGTGTTTCACATTCATTAAATTAAGACTCATGCATAAACTGTATATTATGTTTTTCCATTCAGTGCCAATAATGCAATGGTATTGTCAATTTATAAAAAAAATCTGTGTTTTGTCATTTATTATTCCTCGTCACTGATTCGAGTGTTTTCATTTTAATAAGGCAAACAAATTGTGATTCTA
>JAAXYX010002214.1:0-18440 GCA_036851915.1 Ptenothrix huangshanensis
GCTCGCTCTGTTCGCACTACAGTGCATCGTGCTACAGAGCCAGCAGGAATAAGTGAATTGCCCTATTATTCTTGTGATGCCTCTGAAGTCTAATACAGGGCTTATTTATATGTGAAATATCACTGTATAGTGAGCAGATGCCGATCATCGATCATACTAATGAAATATTTTACTCAGGCTATCTTTAGAGACCGGCTATCTTTACACTCAATTGCATGATTGCCCCGGCTATCTTTACACTCAATTGCATGATTGCCCCGGCTACCTTTAGAGGCAGGCTATAATTAGAAGATTTACGGTACATCATTGTCAAAAGCGTGTGCAGCCTCATTTCGGTAATATTTTATTCAACTATTTGTAAAGAAATTCCAAAAAAATTGCACCTGTTGAGGTTTTAAATGAATTAACGCATTTAAAAACAAGTTTTTGTTTTGAAATAATTAGGGTGATTGTAGTAATTTGTTGAAAACTGTGCTTTTAATTGCAAAAAGCTGTTTAATTGTATTACCGACCTCTCGTAAATTTTTTTAGTTGTTTCAGCGTAAGTCAAAAACAGTATGCCAATAGCCAGTAAGTGCAAGATTCTAATATTGATCATTAAAATGTACTAAATCTCAATCACAAACAACAGCCAATAATATCAAGTCAACATTGTGTCTTATGATGATAAAATGTTGTTGTGGAAAATTTCGAAGAGATCTATAAATTATATGGGTTCCTAAATACCTTTGTGTGAAGTTGTTAAGATTCGGAACGTTCCGATCGGAATCGGAACGGAACAGCTTCGTTTCCGATCCGTCCCGAAAGTTTCGGAACACAAAAATTCACGTTTCTTTCCGAATGAAGCACTAAAAGTCTATAAAATGACAACGATAAGAATCAAGAAAAATATACATACATACATCAAGCCAGGTAGTGTAAGAACTATGCTAGGCGACGCGACGTTAGAAATCAAACCAACTTTAAGGCGAACCTACATGGTAAAAAAGAGTAATAGAGATGCCGGTAAAAAAATGTAATAGGGTTTTTTTAATCGTAACTAGAATCTCGGTAAAATTTCAAATTGTGGTCAACCGAAAATCCTGTAAAATTTTCTACCGGTATAGCTGTTAAAAAAGAAAACTGTAAAAATTGATTTTTACAGTAAATTATACTACACGTTTTACCGGAGAACCGATTACTTTTAATAGATGTATCTATTATACATTTATTAGGTTATAAAAATTTCCATTATGTTTAATAGAAGTTTCCATTTCTTTGAGTGGATATTCCATTAACTTTAATAGAAGTTTCCATTGATTTTAACATGACACACTGTACATCAGGTCAATATTTTTCACTATTAATTTTAATAGTGCGACAGATTTTTAACAGCGATTAACAGAAAAAAAGTACCTCCCTTACTTTGGAACTCTAGGTGTCTAGGTTACAGCCAAGAGGTACATATTTTCGGAAAAATGTCAAATAATTAAAAAATTCCTAACAGGAACAAAAAATCAGTTAATTGCAATTAGCGTTTGTGGTAAATATACTGCAATTAACATAACTAATTACATTTAACGCACTAATTTCAATATATAACTCTAATTGCAACTACTGATTTAATTTGCAATTAGTGATGTTAACTGTAATAAGTGATCGTGAGTTGTACATATTTGTTGATCTTGTAAGGAATCTCAGCACCAGTAGAGGATTAGAGGCAGAGAGCCAGAGATAGGGGAATAATGGTAGGGAGAGGTCGAGGTCCGCAGAAGGTCATAGAAAGGAGCAGGAGATCCAAAAGGAAGAGTCGTGGTCACGACTCACGTCAACGTAAGTATCAGGTGCAGGGAACTTGAGTAGTAGGAACACGCAAATAGGAGGCCACGAGTCATTTCCATATCGACGCCACCAAGAATTGAGCTCGATTGGACGGAAAGCCTTCTCAGTTACTATTTGGATTCACTATAGACTGAACAGGTAGCTGAATCCTCTTCCCCATTTCCCTTAACTTCAATCTCTGCAGAATGACTATTCTGCTTTTAGTCAGGTTAAGAGTTTTCTATCCTATCAACTAAATCTTTCTGTAGTTTAAGTTTATACAAATTACTAAGCTCCTTTGTTTAAGTTAAATCTAGAGATACGTGTTTGGGATTGAGAGTAATCCGAGTGTTCAAGTAAATCATTGTGTATATTTATTTCATGTGCTAATAAAATAAATCCCGAAACAAAGATCAACTATTGTGAGCGTGACTGAATCTGCATCTGGATAACTTTATTGCGTGGTGAGTTAATCATCGCCATCCGTGCTGTCATTATTCTCCGCGATTTTCGTCGCGTCCGGAGTCCATCAATCACCGGTCAGGTTAGGTCGGTAATGCAACGATCAGAGGGTATAGCCCTTGATCCACTACCATCGACCTACCATCCATCCCGGAACCCCGGGATTCATTGAGTGACCACGCAGCAAGGTAGGGGGTTGCCCGGACAGGGGAGCGCCCGAAGAATTCCAGGGCGAAGCCAAGGGCCGGGCGGTCATTCTATCCCAATATTAATTACAATTAGCGTTTATTAATTGCAAATGAGGAATAGTTTGTTGCAATTAACGACTGTTAATTCAATTTAGAAAGCCAACTTAAGTGCGTATATAAAGTTTGGATTAATTGCGAAAAGTTTTAACATTTGACCTTTGAAGATCTCCAGAGGCCAAACGGTTGGTGATATCAGCCAACTTGTGATTTAGTATTGTTAAGAATGTTGAGTTTAGTCGCACTTTTTTTGAATTAATTCTATACAGTCTGAGCATACATTTAGTGACCTCTACAGGTCAATAGAAATGACAAATGCTATTGAAATCCTGTGCAAAATGTTCAGGGTAGCTTATGTTTCGAGATTGAGATGAATCGAACGTATGTACATACGTACATAATGGCACTGGTACGCTATACCATATAGATTGCGCATACGCAGTAAATTGTTTTGAACTTCAACTCAAAATGGTAACTCTCGACCGATTAGAACGAGTGAGATATCAATCGGAACGGTAGTGAAGAGTAGAAGCTAATTCTGCAAGAGTTCGTGTTCCCTGTTTCATGTTATGTTTCGCATTTTCAAAAATTCTCGTTTCTTGACTTGTTTTTGAGTTTTTTTGAAAAAAGTTGACCTGGATATAATTTCTATCTTCCTGGAGGTTGATATTCGTAATCTAGTTGCCATTACGCGTCGAATGGTGTATCATGTGGCTCAGTTACCGAAACTTTTGAAAAATATAGTTTAGGTAAATCATAAAAATAGGTTGCAATAAAAACTGATATATTTGTTAGGCTTAGCTATAGATGTTTTTGTTCTTATATTACCGTAAAACTTCTAACTAGAGCCCTCGCTACTACTGCAAATACTGCCTCGTCTCCCCGGTCATCTTTAGAGGTACGCTATAGGCTATCTTTAGAGGCCGGCTACCTGCTACTAACTTCAAAATGCGCAGGGAAAAATGTTTTTTTTTGAATATTTGAATCTTTATTGCCCAATGTAAATTACAGAAAAATTGATAGCTTCGAAAACAACTCTGAATTGTTGTTATTATTAATTCTCAAGTTCACTATCAACAATAACAACTTTATTCAGCTTTTCGTCTTCTGTCATTTTTTATTGCAAATGAGTTTTTATTAAAATCGTCTCGATGTTTACGAGCTCCTCCAGGTCAGCGTGGCAGGGATTTCCTTTCATAGAACGTAAAATCCCTCTTCCTTCCGATCAGCAATAACAGTAAGAAACCGTACATGTTGAAAGATTTTTTTAATTAATTCAGTCCCTAACGCACTCACGCGTCATTTTCCCTTTTTAATGAAGGAGCCATTAAGCTACAGCCAAGCGTGATTACCTATACTCTTTGCCGCATCTACGGGATTCATTCCATGCACGGTAACTTTACACACATTCGGCGTTATTTTTTGTTAACTCGTGGTGCATCTAATGCCTAAAACAGTGACGATTTTTTTAAAGCAGCGCGGCATTGCATTGTGAACAAGACCCGATAATCGATAATCATAATATACAGACCAAATACAGTGGAATCTCGTTATAGTGACATCTAGTGCTTCATTCGGAACGGAACGTTCCGAACTGTTCCGATCGGAATCGAATTCGGAACGGAACGGAACGTGAATTATTGTGTTCCGAAACTTTCGGAACGGAAACGAAGCTGTTCCGTTCCGTTCCGATTCCGATCGAAACGTTCCGAATCTTATAGGCCCTTCACATAAAGAAATTAAGGAATCCAAATAATCCATAGATCTCTTCGAAATTTTCAACAACATTTCATCATCATAAGACACAATGACGACTTGATATTATTGGCTGTTGTTTGTGATTGAGATTTAGTACAATTTAATGATCCATATTAGAATCCTGCACTTACTGGCTATTGCACGGAGGGCTGGAGACCCGATAAAATGCTAGTTAAGGGGTTTGCCAGAAAAAATTTGACCACCGACTAGAAGTCATAGTTTTTTTTTAAATCTTGTATTTGGTATGAGCAATTTGGGGAGTTTTTGGTTTTGAATTTGAATTGATATTCCCGCCTATACATTTTTTAAATGTTTTTAAGATGGGAGGTATACAAAAATATATATTTCCGATTTTCTTCCTCATTTAAGTAACGAAATAAAAAAAACTTTACGCGTGTCCTGCACAGAATTTAATGCGCTTTTACGTATGCTATCGGAAAAAGTTGTGCATTGAAAACTGGCAGCGAGAGAAAGTAATAAATTTATTACACTGTTACCCACAATGGTAATTGCCAATATGACACAGTAAAATACAAACACATTAAGAACGCAAATTACGATGAAAATGTTAGAACACTGTAAAATATGGAATACTTCTCTTTTCTTTCTTCACTAAAATTCTCTGCGCACATCAGGTAATTAAAATTTACAATTTCGAGACGATAGGGAAAGAGTTTTGTTGGAAAATTAAATGTTTTTGTATGCCGCCAATGTTACAAACATATTTTAAAAATGTATAGCCGGGAAAGTATCAATTCAAATTCAAAGCCAAAAATTCCCCAAATTGCTAATGCCATATACAACATTTAAAAAAAACTATTTTCGACTTCGATTCGATGGTCAAATTTTTTATGGAAAACCCCTTGACTAGCATTTTATCGGGTCTCCAGCCCTCTGTGTATTGGCATAGATATTGTTTTTGGCATTGAAACAATTAAAAATATTTTCCATTGGTCGATATTACAATTAAACAGCTTTTTGCAATAAAAAACACGGTTTTAAATTTTAAACAAATTACTACAATCATCCTTAAGACTTATTTCCAAATTCGTTAATTCATTTGTTTATTAAAAACCCCACCATTTGCAGTTTTTGTTCAATTTCTTTGCAAAAAGTTGATAAAAAAATGGTCAAAATTGTGCTGCACACGCTTTTAACCAAGATATAATTAAATATTTGTTAACCTTGTTATGACTTTTAACATAGTTTTGGATACTAATAGTGTTTCACTGCAGATTTGCAGCAAAAGTTGTTGAAACTGTCATAACAAAATTTTTGACTCAAATTAAAGGTCTTTTTTGAGCTTGTGAAATACACTTTTGTATTTGTTCTGCAATAAAAAATAAATTAACTGTGATGCGCATCAGGAAAGATAAGCAAAGAATTTACTTGTGCTTAACATGCGCATTTCTATATATTTGTGATATTTTCGGTCACCTTAAGCATTGAAATGCTATCATCGAAAGCTTAAAGTAAGAGTGCAGCAAGAAACGCTACAAAATAGATCCCCGGATTTATGTGAATTAATTAAGTTTCGGAACATTCGGAACGTCTAAACGAAACGGAACTGATGGGTTTCGGAACGGAACGAGGCTCAGTTCCGTTCCGATTGCAAAATTTCCGTTCCGAATGAAGCTCTACTGATATCGCAAGAGACTAGAATTATATGTCACTACAGTAAGATTGTCACTATAGGCCTATTATGACATAAGGTCACAATAAAACATGTGCTATAACATACAGTGTATAGTATATTTAAACGAACTTATTTTCACTATCGTGTTTCTTTATTCAATTACAAGAGTAACGTAATAAAATTTGTAAAGTAAATAAAAATTGTAAGCTAAAGCCAAATTGCCTTAATGAATAAAATATCTAACAATTCGTGTACAAGATACTTGTTCGCGTTCACAGCGGTCTGCCTAAGAGAACTAGCCATAGATTTTTCACAATAGCTCACGATTTTATGAATGCAGTTTTTCAGTGTGTAGCCCCACGTGAAGATGGGGAATAATATTTTCCAATATTATTCTGTGTTGTATGTATATATGATGTGTTACAAAATTGCTCCTTCTCAAATGTCGTTGTCAATCTTTACCATTGCACTCGCAATCACTTCCTATCTGATAAGGAATCTGCATTCCTAATCTTTCCTCAAACCTTCAGCGAAGGCATCCACCTTCGGCCTCCTATGCATTCTTTAAGCTCCCTTCACTTTTCCTCCAGCTCTATCTTGTAAGCAATGTAATTACTCTTTAGCTTAAAAAACCAGTGTGAATAAGACTAGCGAAAGAGAAGGTCACACTTCCTCATTGCATCTCGATCTCATACTCCATACCTCGCACCATTGCAACTGCACCTTTGCACTCTCACTCCACACACTGCTACCCGGTTCACTCGGCAGAGCTTAGGATGATTTTCGACCAGTCCCTAACTCTCACCCTCACACCGTTATCACCCTAACAGCAGTCAAATACACACACATCCTCATTATCTTGACCCAAAGCCCAATATTTTAGCTCTTGCAAGTGACAAAGCGCTTGATTACTTGTGAGTGTAGTCCGCTCAACTACAGGATCATCTTCTCCATCTGATGATTCGTCAGCATAGGACTCTTTCACACCGTTAACTTCTTTAAGTAAGTCGGCTTCTTATGTTGGTTCATGCGTCAAAACTTGATCCTCTACGCTAACATAATCATCAAATTCATGCTTATTTTCAAAAATACGCTGGATTTCTAAAGAGCCGACTGCCGACTATATCTTCTTCTTATATATCAGCTCCGATATTTTTAAAACAGAGTACGTGCTGCCTCATTAACTAAAGTTTCGATGTCTTTCATCTACAAAAATATGTGTATACTAGATTTTTTACAACCTATTCCTATGATTTGCTTGGTTGGCAAAAATTTTTGAGAAGTACGTAACATGATACACCATTCAACGCGCAATGACGAGTAGATAACGAAAATGAACTTTGTGGAAGTCCCATTTTTAATTTTATTCAATTTTTATTTAAAAAACTTGAAAAAACGAGGCTTTTCAAAAATTTTGAAAATAATTTTAAACTAGGAGCTTGAACACTCGTAATATTATAGATTGTACTCAACTTTCTTTTTAAAATGACACCTTACTCATCAAAATCGGTTGAGAGTTACCGGTCGTAATTTTGATTTGAAGTTTGAATGTTAGCATTGCGCATGCGCAAACCTTGGCATGGCTATGGCATACCAGTACCATTATGTACATAAGAACAGATTTTGCGATAAGTGCCTTATATGATGCCCCGTTCGAAGCGACTTGACGCTTAAATCTACTCGTCAATACCGTTCTTTTGGCACATCACTCATCAAAATCGAATGAGTTTTACCGGTCGTAATTTTCATTTCAAATACGAAAAAAATGGCTGGAACGTTTGCATTGCGCATGCGCGTGCATCATGATGGACTTGGAATAGGTTGGAGTTGGAATAGGACTTGGGTTAGAATTACTCGTTGTCGTGAAGCATTGCAACATTAAATTAAAAAACACTTTTCACATCAAGGTTGGTTGTGTTAAATTTGAATGTCAATTATTTTTAAAGTTGCACGTTCAAAAATTTTTCTTGCACAGGATCATGTCATTATGGAAATAGTTTTATACATTAGTTAAAGATTTTGATATTTTGTGAGTCTTGCAGCTCTTAAAAAGCTGTGTAACATATTTAATATTAATGATTAACAATCGGAAATGCCCGAACCATATTTTTAAAAAAGACCAGTACATTACTTGCTTTTACATGCAGTTAAACGGCGTGACCATTACTATAAAGCTTGTAATTTATATTTATGTATTTATTTTTTGGAAATTATTATTTAGCTTATTTATTTATATTTATTTATTTGTAACCTTCGGGGGTCTGGCGTACTTCACATCAACAAACTTGTCATTTTATGTTGTTTAGGGTGCTGAGTTAAGTTTACCGACACCAAAGTGTCGTTTTTTGTTTAAGAATCTAACCTTTGGTGACCTCCAAAAATAATAATTACCTATTTTTATTATGTATGCATTCGATGGCATGGCATGGCGTACCGTACAAGTGCCATGTTATGAACAGATTCGTGCACATATGTTCGATTTCACTTTTTTCTACATATATATAATTTCTACATTATATATGATTTACTTAAATTTCGCAATTTCTCCAACATTTTGTTTCGCCTATTATTTGCCTAAATGTAAAAGTTTCGAAAACTATCATCATACATGATGTACTAAACATGATACACCATTCGACGCCTCATGTCAAGCACATTCACATAAAAACCTGCAAATCACAATCACATTTGACTACATATAATTATATCATAACCCACACTTACATAAGTAGATTCGTAAGCAATTAAAAACCGCTGTATTGACGTTTTCGCTAAAATTTCAATCATCGTATGGCCCGAACGTGCTGTATCGAGCAAAGCTAGGTAGTTAAAAAACAAGTGGCGCGAAGCGCCACTTGTTTTTTAAATAAGAATAATTATCATATTTAAAAATTTTGAATGTCATTACAGCCAATGTAAAGATGCAGGGATTTCATGTAAAGGGCATTGAAAATCATGTCATTATGAAAATATCACTATGGTCAACGCGAGCTCCTATGCATTTACATAGACGTTTTGACGGGGATGCATTATTATGTCACTATAACAAAATTATCACTGTGAACGATGTGGAATCTTCCCGTCGGGGGAGGATTCCACTGTATTTGACACCACCTATCTTTGGAGACCGGGTATCTTTAGGTGCAGGCTATCTTTGTACTGTAAGGTGTGTAAATAGAGTAGGTAGTTAGGAATAGAGAGAAGCTAGAGGAAACTCGACGCTTATCAATATTCATCAATTGTATATTTAGATTAGCTGTAAGAACATTCAATGTTAGTTGTAAGTTTAGTTTTAAGATTCACTTGAGCTTTGGACACTGAGCAAGAACCACTGCCGTTCCTGTAGCAATATAAGTCATAAGCAATAATTATAAACCTAAAGTAACTAAGTCCGTTCAGAAACCTTGAACGTATAATTAAATAAATAATAGAAGCAAATAGAATATTCCGAGCAAGTATCAATTACATTTATTAACTACCGAATCATAATAATTAATTGCATAGCACGCTTATTAGATAGGACTGGAGATCCCTCGAACTTGCCAAAGCAGAGTAGCCAATAACATCTGAAGTTAAACGTCATCCCATAACAAACAATTAGTTATAAAGCAAGTTATAATTAGAAGCTAAGCGAGTCTTATAAATAAGTATAGTCATAGAATCTAGTAGAGTCAAGAATCGTTACAGTACTTAATTGTATGATTTCTCCAGCTACCTTTAGATGCAGGCAATCTTTAGAGGTAGGCTATAATTAGAAGTTTTACGGTAATAGTGATTTCTTTTAGAAATTAATCGGTATATTTCGGTATTTTTTTCTTAGCGTGTACCGACGTCAAAAAGCAAATGTTTATAGGAACACTTTTATAGGTTACCAATTGCTGGTGTCTGCGTATTATTTTAAGGTAGGCATTTTTACGTAAGAGTTTAATGTGTTCCGTAAAAAATCAGTTTCAAGGTGGACAAAACGATACTGTTTGTCCAAGTGTTTCTTTAAAAGGGCATGCGCTCTCCTTGCCCCGGTTCCGGATCCACTGCAGAAAAAAATAGAATTTGAAACTTATTTGCCGATGCAACGATAAAATCCCACTTATCAAAAGACATTGGTTAGTTTACGAACTAGTTTGCGTATTGTATATTCTAGAATGATTTTCACTATTTCTACTTACACACTTAGGATGCCAGGATTATCTCCTGAAATGACAATCAATTGAAACCTGAATCCAGCATTAGTTGTCTAAGCATTGTGAGATTGCATAATCACTATGGGTCGGCAAGGTTTCGGGTCGACCCGAAAAAATTTCGGGTTGATCGGGTTTCGGTTTGGTTCGAGTTGGGCGTAAACTCGAACCGAATCACTTTTGTTCGGTTCGGGTTGACAAGTAACTCGACCCGAAATATTTCGGTTCGGGTTCGTTTGGAATTTTTCGAAAACCGATCGGTTTCCAAATATGAATATTTATTCAATGTTAATACTAAAATTAGTAGCAATTTGTAAATACAGATGCTTTAAAAACTTAAATTCCTTCCTCAATCCAGTTCAACGTCCCCACGGATGTAAAATAATCTGTATTCATTTTCCAAAACGTTGAACAGTGGATTTAAGATAAATAAAAATCTAAGTAAATTCCTAAAAATTAACCTAAAAGCCAAGTTGCTATTTTGACACTTGACATTATGTTAAGCTATAGTCAGAATTATTTTATGGAACTTTCCCTTTGTCCTAACGACAAATAACTTGGAGGAAGGTTGAACAATTAGTCCTGTGTAAACTGATCTATGAATATGAAATTAATTTGTGACACAAAAACAATATGCTGATAATGAAATAAAAACAACATTTTAGGTTCATCAAAATTGTGTAAACTATCGTAAGCAACAATAATCTTTTGCAAAAGGTCGAAAACTAAAATCCAAATAGTTTTGTATTTTGCTAATGAGAAATTTTTTTATGCTAAAAAAACCGCAAGTTGACTTTGACTCAATACAATTTAGATATTTCGGCATATTGTTGCGGTGCTCGTTTCTTATATTTGATTTCTCTCTGGGGAATACCTATCTTAATTACTTAGTGATACACCAACAATTGATTTAGCATAGCTCTTCCAAACACTATAATACATATACATACAAGTTGTCTTGAGTTTGACAAATAATATTGAAGTCAGATTTTGTTACTGGACGTACGAATTAAAATCTCATTCAGATGTAATTCTTGTTTTCGGTTCGACCCGGAACCCGATCGGTTCGGGTCGAGTTTCTTATTAACTCGACCCGAATTTTTTCGGGTTGGTTCGGTTTAATGAATTTTCGACTCGAGTAAAGTTTCATTCGGTTCGAGTCGGGTGTTTTCAACCCGAACATTTTCGGTTCTGTTCGAGTTGAGGTCAACTCGACTCGTGCCGACCCTTAATAATCACTTGTCAGAATTGAAAATCCAAAGTAAAATAGTGAAATATTTTGCAGATACTGTAACAAAGGCTGGACCAGTTTTCTTCGTCGCATCGTTTCTTCTTGCGTCAGGAATTCTCTCGGCTATTCTTGGCTACTTTTGGAGACGCATCAGGGTCATCATCTTTATTGCTGGAGTAATCGTTATCA
The DNA here is from genome assembly GCA_036851915.1 of Ptenothrix huangshanensis. Classification (NCBI taxonomy): domain Eukaryota; kingdom Metazoa; phylum Arthropoda; class Collembola; order Symphypleona; family Dicyrtomidae; genus Ptenothrix; species Ptenothrix huangshanensis. The sequence goes on from JAAXYX010002214.1 coordinate 11,500, forward strand.
TTGCTGGTAATGCCTTTTTGGAACGACGTATAAATGTGAATTACTATTAACAAGTTCTATGTTGTTCAAGTGATATGTTGCTGCTTGATGTGGATTTCAGGATTGATTATGTTCATTGGGATGGTAGTGTACCTGTCCGTACTACAAGCGGAAGTTGGTCAAAAGTTGCGACCTCGAAACTCTTTGGATAAAGCCCTTTTCGTCTACCACTACGGCTACAGTTTCATTCTTCTAGCCGTGGGTTCAATGTTCACGGAGATTACTGGCACATGCATTACATTGTGGTACATATACTGGCACCAGCTGGACTGGGCCCACAAGGCTGGAATTCATCAACGAATTAATTCCCACCACCGCCAGCAGCCCCAACACCGCCACCATCAGCACTCCAGCAAGCACCATCGTCCCCAGTCTCGTCGTCAACAGTCAAGAGACAGTCACAGGAGTCAGGCAGGGGTGATGGGTGAAGACGATTATTACGAGGATTCACGAGATCGGAACATTCAGGGGTATCGACGAGCAGGAGGGACAGTGGGAGTGGTCGGAGGAAGTTACTACGACAGAAGCGGTAGTAGCGGCGAAGAGTACAAGAATTTGACCGCATTTGACTCCGACCCTTCTTACCATCATAACAACCATCATCATAAGCATCAGCACCAGCATCGGCACCGATCCTCCAGTCACAGCGGTGTTCAGTCAATGCTCGTCTCCGGAGATTCTCTTCTCAATACTTCCGCTGTCAACTACTACGCGTACAACAAACTGTACCCTTGCAAGAAACACGGCACCATCCCGCCACGCTATTCCAATCACCGACATCCGCACCTTCCCCCGTCCACCTACATCCACAACCATGTCAATTCCGGTCGCAACTTCGCTGGGCATTTCGGCTTCGTCGGAGGGGAATCGGGGGGGATTGAGTCCGACTCTTTGATTAGTGCATGTCCCTTAAATTCCAAATGCCGCAAGTACTCAAATGGAAGTGGACCAGGGAACGATATCGATCCCGAGTTCTGCGGAGGCAGCTATTTTGATAATGATTCCCTAGTTGACCTAGACGTTCCCCTGCCTCCGCCACCACCTCTTCCGCGTGACATCACTTGCACCACCACGGTCTCAGGTTCCGAGGACTTTTTCAGTGAACATCCCTCCAGCGTTAGTGTCGCCACCAACACCCTCGCTTCATCCTCCCGGGAAAGGGAACACGACAAGGAACGCGATCGAGACAATGTAACCAGAGATCTCCGCAAAACCACACCCGTGTGAAACAGCGCAAAAACCGGAAACATATCTGGTTTATTCGTATTATTGGAAATAATTCAAGAACCGTAAAATCTTTCTTTTGACAAAGAGAATTATGACAAACAAATAGTTCCGTTTGAGTCGAATTATAGATTTGTGTATTTATATAATTATAAATATATATATACCTATATATAACACTATATCGTAGCTGCAAAAGCAAAAGTTGGCTTTAAATCAAACAATGAAATCAAAACTTAAAGTGTAATTCACTCTTTGCAAGGTTCATAATATAGCAGTATCATCGTTCTTTTTGTCATATACACACACTAAGCCTATTTATTAGTTTAGCCGTTAAACCTGAGATTGGGATTGGTTACAATAATAATTGCTAATTCATACCTTAATAAAGATGTTCCTACATACATTGTTATTCTATGTTTATATTTATTTCTAATATATTATCAATAAATATCCAATATAGTATATAATTACCTATATCATAGACAGTAGCTCCCAAAATTAATTGTAGCACTGAAGGTGCATAGCGTGAACATAGGATATCTCAACAACCAGCTAACTTACAATTATGAAAAAGCACCAAAATGCAGGCTACCTAATTGTTCAACTAACAATAAGTCTATTGACTAGGAACCCGCAACACAGAACCCGCCGAACCGCAACTACTCACTGAAACAGCGCCAAAAACGTAATTGCGCCATATCAGGTTTTGATTTTTTCGTTTTTAAAGTCACCGAGTCCTACTGTTTCAAAACTTACCAGTCATTCCCTAAACCTTCACTACTCTGTAGGCAATTTTTGACCCCAGCTTGGAGGTGTATGTCACACTCAGCGGCCCCAGTATTCCCCTCCACCACTAACGCAACGTAGGTCTAGGATTTAATTGATCTACTGGGTGTATCGCCAAACAAATAACCCAATATAGTATTTATCACGTTTATAGGTTACAACATAGCCATCCAGGAAGGAGCAAAACTGATAGGGACTTTTACTGCACTGTCGGGTCATTTCCTAAAACGCTTCGTAGTATCCTGGGACTACCAGCCTCACTGACAGGTATCCGGTCAAAACGCCGCCTGGACATAATATCGCCGCAATCGTACGCATTCTGTGTACTGTTTTCAGGTGGGGATTCTCTGTTGGGCGGCGACGACTCCATGGAGCCGACACCTTCGGTGTCGAAAGAAACGGTGGGTTGCCATGCTCCAGGACGACGGGTCTACCCAGGATGGGGATGGCAGCTGTGGTGCCGCTGACCCGGGCACGACTTCGGTTGGGGGAATTACAGAAAAGTTGGCCACTCTCAACACTGGTGATATCAACACCAAAGGGGAGGGGGTCAAGAGAGTAACGTTCGCTAGTGCTGCCTCGAGGGGAGGGGGGCGAACGATCATGATTCGCTTCAAAGATGCTTCGGGAGAAGGAGAGGGGCATGGTGAAGCGAAAGAGGGCACGGCTGCGGGGAGGGGCAAGAAGAGGTGGCCCAGCCAGAAGGAACGGCAGCGGAAAAGAAGGAGAGAGGAGAGAGAGAAGGCGGAGGGCAGTGTGCTGACTGAGCCCTCGCCAACAGGTACGACGGCTTCTCCTGCTAGGAAGAAGCTAACGCAGGGCGGAGCAGTCCCCCGTGTCCTCGCTCCCGGGGAGCAGGAGGTAACGGCGGGTAGCTCCACCGCTAACAATGACTCGGTTAACGCTGCAGGGGCGGTTGATGAGGGTGGTGCAAAGGTGGAGGCGGATCGTAGAATCGTGGCCAGGTTTGAGGATCCCACGAGAATCGTTCGCGTCGACACCTTTTCCGACCTGAGGGAATTAATTGACGCTGCAGTGGTGACGGAGTTCAAGAAACCCAAACCCACGTTGATCCAAATCAGCAGTAGCAGGCTGGAGGGTCATCAACTGTGCGAATGACGGGTGGATTTTGGAGCTCGTCCCCAATTTAACCTGGAAGGATAGTGGTGACACTGTATGTGGGATGGGCTTTCAAGGACGCCCCCAAATCACCGCCTTTAGAACCTAAGCGGGTATACCACATGAGGTTTTCCAGCCCGACGGCTAACCTCAAGGAAGTCTACGGCCACAGAACCCGGGCCTTCTGACCTGGGCGTGGAGACAGAGAGGGTATGCTTCCGTAGACCCCCTCAAAACATTGGCCATCATTGCCATGTTTGTGGCGGTGGACGAGCAGTCGGCTCAGATGATCGAGGCCAACGGGAATAAAATCTTCTACCTGGGTGAGGTGGCGGAGTTCCGTCCACAGATTGCACGTAGGAGGGGTAAGGTAGGGGCGTAAGCTCCCGGTGGATGCGGGCGTTGTTTAGGACTGGTTAATACGAACACCGGGCCGGCTCAACGTGTGAGTGTCTCATATCCCATGGGCATCTCAGCTGTTGAGCTGGTTCAAATTAACATGCACCACTCTAAATCCACGGCTGCCCCATTATGTGGTCTGCAGGATAGAGTGGTGCGACAGGCGCCCAAAAACCACTAAAAGGGGTGTGATTAGAGGACTTGGCAACAAGGATTATCTGTTTGAAGCACGTAAAAATGAGGCTCCCAGAGCCTGCATCTTGGCCTCCAGACATCTTCAGGCATCTCTTATGATGCAATACAGTAACCGGGATTTAGTCACAGTGCTGATAAAGGGCAATGAGGGCAACCTAGTGGTTGACTGGTGCTATATGGAGGAAGACTCAGTGACTCCACCGCCAGGAGAGACAGTGACAAAGCTAATTAGACACTGCGACAATCACAAACTTCCACTTATTATCGGAGCGGATGCAAATGCGCACCATATTTTTTGGGGAAGCACAAATATCAACAAAAGGGGTGAGCAACTATTCGAATTCCTGGCATCTACTAATTTGGATGTGGTCAACAGGGGCTCGACTCCCACTTCTGTTACCGCTAACAGGCGGGAAGTTTTAGACATCACGCTTACTAATAGGATAATGAGGGATCGTATTAAGGACTGGAAGGTCCTTGACGACGAATCAATCTCTGATCACAGATACATCAGCTTTCGAGCAATCTTCGAGTCAACACCGGTCATTTTGTTAACCCGAAATGTTCGTAACACCGACGAGAAAATTTAGAGAGCTTCTTAGTGGGCGAGTTAGTAGGATTCCTGTGGGCTATTGTCAGAGTGTAGTGGACATTGATGATAGAGCCATGGGAATCACTAATGCACTGACGCAGTGCTTTGAGGACGCTTGCCCAGCAAAAATTGTCAGGCACACTCAGAAATGTTCCCCGTGGTGGACCTCTGACCTCTCTTCTCTTAGAAGGAGAGCTAGGAAGCTGTACAGAAGTACGCACAGAGATGGCGTGAGGATCCAAGCTACATTGGATGTATACGTTAAAGCTCGGAACGAGTACAATGAGGCAGTTAGGAAGGCTAAGAGAAGTTCTTGGACTACTTTCTGCGACAGTATCATTGGTTTTCTAGTGCAGCAAGGTGCCTGAAGTCTCTAGACGGTCATCGCGCCAGGGTCCCGAGTACCTTAATATGGTCCGACGGTGGGTTCACGGACAGTATGGAGGAAACCTTGGACCTGCTGCTAGGGCATCACTTTCCCGACTCTAACGAGACCCGGCTTCCGGAGGTGGACCACTCTGTAATAACACTGAGCGAGTACAATCTGGAGGGTGTATTCTCGGTGGACAAGGTGATCAGTGCAGTTAAATGCTTCTCGCCTAACAGAGCTGCTGGCCTGGATGGGGTGAGACCTACCTGCTACGACAAGGGATTGAGGTGATCAAAGATCGACTTAATCGACGAATTATCTACTTCTTGTCTAATGACCGGCTACACGCCAAATATCTGGCGAAAGTCAAAGGTAATTTTTATTCCTAAACCCGGGAAAAGTGACTATGATGAGCCAAACTCGTGGCGGCCCATTCAACTGTCATCTGTCCTATTTAAAACTCTGGTGCGTATAGTGGAACGCTACATACGGACCCCGAGCCTTGAATATAGACTTGTAAGTAGACTTAAGTATGCAACCACCAGTTTGCATACTTAAGTGGAGGGTCAACAGAGGCGGCACTGCATAGACTGGTATCCTCTATTGAAACCGCACTTAACAATGATATGATGGTCCTCGCCGCATTTGCCGATGTCGAAGGGTCCTTTAACAATGTCCTATTTGGGGCAATTAGCACCGCTTTGCAGAAATTTGATATTGAGGCACCGTTGGTGAGATGGATAGAGAGTTATCTCTCAACACGATCAGTGGTTGCTTCCATCGGCTCGACCACCCGTGAAAGGGTAGTTCAGAGGCTGTCCACAAGGCGGGGTTCTTTCACCGCTTCTCTGGATTCTTGTTATGGACGGACTGCTCAAGAGAATATACACAAATACGCCGTCCTTGCTTTCGCAAGGGTTTGCTGATTACGTGGGAATATCACAGGCGGGAAAACACCTTTCCACGATGCGTGGTAGGGTGATTGAGGGTCTCAAAACCACCGACGCATGGTGCGCTGAGGTTGGTCTCCGCCTTAACCCTAGTAAGACGGACATTATTCTGTTAACCAAGAATAAGAAAATTAACCCGGGCAATTTCGTGTTCAAGGGTATAAGCCTACCATACAGGAAGTCGGTGCGATACCAAGGAGTGAACGTTAATAGTTCAGTAGTTTAGTCACCTGGGCTTCGCACTGCAGACTCACCTCAACCAGGGCCATTACGGCTCTCGGGAGGTGCAAGCGCATGGTTGGACGTAGGTGGGGCCTGTCGTCTACGGTGGTGAAATGGATCTACACAGCGGTGGTTCGTCCTTTGATGAAGTACGCTGTAGTTGTCTGGTCACCGGCGCTTGCGGGGGGATCCCAATTCCGGACCCTATCTAAAGCGCAGAGAAATGCGTGCCTCATGTGTACAGGGGCAGCGCGGTCGACTCCAACTGCGGAGTAGTAGTCTCAGTCTATTCAGTCGTTCTTCGTAAGACAGACTTAAATAAATACTGGCTTACGCGGATTAAACTCAAGGCCTCAAGATGCTTTACACCATTCTTTCTTATTATCTTTGCAGCGAAGAAAGTAATACCAAACCACTTTGTCATGTTGCTAACTTTTTTTGTACTATGTAATATTTTTTATCAAATGGTATTTCCATTTCAAAGTATTGAGTTACTTGTCGTTGTCACTGAGTTGTCATTACATGAAATATATAGTCTACATACACGAATAAACTGAAATAATAATAGTAACTAATAGTAGTGGGTACTTTATGCGAGTCGAATTACAAGGTAGTTGCAATTTAACAAGGTTTGTTTCACACTTTTACACTTGTTTGAAAATGAGAACTACCTGACCTGTTTCAGCGTGGCTAAAATGGGAGAATTCAACAATCGTTGCTAAAATACAAGGCAGGAGAGCAAAAACGTATTTTTGTTGACGTAAATGGTATATGTAAACCAATCATCATAACCTGAAACCGCCCCTGTTCCCACGGAGGGTTTCAGTGGCTGACACCCCTACCCTTGTAATGTTAATTTATCGAAATTTCGCGGGGGGTCATATCCATGTAATGTCAAAAAAAAGTTGGGGGTGTCCAATAATTATAGGGACTATGCACATACTGTAAAACTTCTAATTATAGCCCGGGCTATGATTGTAAATATTGCCTCTTCTCCCCGGCCATCTTTAGAGGCCGGCTATCTTTAGAGGCAGGCTATCTT
>JAAXYX010002215.1:0-18436 GCA_036851915.1 Ptenothrix huangshanensis
ATTCAAAAAGACGCAGATCTGCGGTTGCCGTGACGAACAGGTTAATTAACATGAAAACGACGCCGTTTTTTAAATTTACACAAAAACAGCGCCGTTTTTTCAAAGTAACATAAAAACGACACCGTTTTTTTAAATTTACCCAAAAACGAAATAGTTATTTTTAAACTTGAGCAAAAATAGCGCCGTTTTTTTAATTTACCTGAAAACGACGTCGTTTTTTTAAACTTGAACGAAAACAGCGCTATTTTTTTGAAATTTACCGAAATTGACGCAGTTGTTTTTAATTCACAATGAAAAGGCCTATTTTTAGGCCTATTATTTACTCTAGATAAGATACAGTTTTTTTAAAAATCTTTGCACACGATGAGATCAAGTAATTTGCTTCACAAAAAAAGATCCTGCGGACGCTACTGATCGTCCTACTCCATCACAACCATAGATAGGATTCCAATTCGTATTCACATTCACATTCGCATTCGCATTCGCAACAAGCAAAGAAGAAAGAAGGTAGACGAGCGGAATGAAATTACAATCCAGGACCGGGACCAGTCCACTGTAATGGAATGCATGCGTAATAAATAGGAATTGTGTCGAGTCCTCCCACGAGTCATAAGGAACGCGGAGATTTAGCAGGAAAAATGCCATGCCACAGGAGAATAACGAGGACAGGAAGAGATCCCATGTCAAGTGGCGCTTGCACTCACCTCAGCTTGATGAGAGAGATGAGTGGAAGGGGAAGGCTGTCGTATGATAAAACATGCCACTCACTCTTGTCACTGTCAGCAAGAGGCCGAGATTGAGTAAGACAGATGGGATCCTGCAATCAGTTCTAGATTCAGTGCTTTTCTGCTCATCGCTGATCGTTTGCATATGGCAATCCGATAACTGCATGCAACAGCATGTACAAGGACACGTGGGCATGCAGGTAGTGTCATTGAAAATGCAAGAATGAAGAGCCTCTTGAGCATTTAGTTGCTCAATTTAATGGAAAATCCTCGAAAATCGGAAATCGAGTCGGACCGGAAGTAAGAAAGGAGAATGAAAGTGAAGCCATGTTAATTGGAGCGGTATGGAATGCATTAGTAGATATAGTGTGAGGTATGGGACTGGGGATCAAGTTGCCTGGAGTGGAGAGAGTGTTGGTGGAATGAGAAATGGAAATACGAGCTGGTTTTCCTACCCTGTGGATCTTGAGTGAGGAATGGATGGGACGGAGGAGACGTGTTGACAGTGGCTTTGATTTGAGTGAGATTGAGAGGGAATTGCGAAATGAAAGTGCTCCACTCTCGGCCCCTCACGTCTGCTCCTCGCTCATTTCACCCAACGAGTAATCTGCATTTGTTCGGAATATCACTAATAGGAGTTTTAGAGAGTGAGCAAGTGAGAGAGCGCAGGGAATGCTTTCACCAAGTCTCTGTCAACACATGCACCACACATGGAGGGTTGGATGAGGCGTGAGGAATGGAATGGGACTGGAGTGGAGTTGAGATGGAAAGGGGTTCGCTTCGGTTGGCAGACACGAGTTGAAATGGTGTTGGCCAAGGAGACAGTGTGGCTCACCCAACCCTCCTGCATCTTCTTCTCACTGTAGCTTGTAACTGTAGCCACATTTGGTTTGGTTTGGTTTCCTGGGCTTGTTTCGAGTTTGGACGGAGGAAGCTGACAATATGTGGATTGTGAGTATTGTGAGGAGTGGCAGTATTTATGTTGTGAGGTGTGTGTGCGTGTGTTTGGAGGAGAAAGGAAAGATGAAAAGTGTGGGGAGATCGATAAAGGAGTGAGAAGGAGTTGCTGGAGCTGGTTGTGGAGGCCGGTGGAATTAGTATGCAGGGAGACGAGGAGGGAGATGGAAAGGCCAAGCGAGGAGAAGGAAGTGGGCTGGGTGGATTGGACGGGCAGGTGAGTATTTCACGAGAGTTTCTCTCACGACTTAAGCCAGTCAAGTCGGGAAGAGAGTGAAGAGAAAGACTGGTAAGACAGGTGTGGAGCTACTCAATCAGTGTCTTCCGAGTCTTCTTTCCTCCAGCTCTCCTTCCGCCCTCCTCGACTCCCTTCCCCTTCCCATTATCCCATTACTCAGTCCACCAACACCAGCAGCATCTTCTTCTCTCTCCCAAATCAAAAACTCTTCCTCACCAGTCACCAGTCACCAGTCAGTTGTGGTTGGTTCGGTGAAAGAGCACTCGTCCGCTTGGGTATCTACACGCGACTCCCTTCACTCGCACCTCTCAAGCCACTGCTTACTATAGTCTTCCCATGCACTAATTCCATTCCTCCTTGCCCCATCAATGCAAGGTGCAAGTCTTTCCCGGTGAAGAGACGGCAATTACAATGCCATTTGCTCACCCCTGGGCACGGAAGCCTCGGCTTCTGTGGCTGTGGTTAAAGCTCGTGAATCCATTCCGGTGGTGAATCGCATTGGAATTGTTATTACCTCATCCGCGGCCAGTGGAGTGTTGCTCAAGTGCAGGGAGGACGGGAAGTGGAGAAGGTGGATGCGGATGAAGGTACCTATCGCTGTGTAGATACCCCAGACGAGTGCGAGTGAAAGCATGAGCATATCTTGGTCTGTAGTGGAACACAATTCAAGCCACCAATTAAAACGTGATCATCTTGTTCATGGAGCAGGTAAGATGTGCATCCCATTTCATTTTCTCTTCCTCTTCAAAGCGCCGACAAGACGAGACTTGATTTTCATCTCTTTCCCTGCGCTTCCTCTCAAACTGATTTTACTTACTTTATTGGTTTTCTACTCATCGTCAGCCGAGCATTTCCATGGCTAATCTATTATGTATACGGACTCCTAACTTGGATTTCCAGGTACCTCCGGCTCAGTTTCAAAAATAAGGGCTGTGAGTACAATCTCCCCATTTCCATTTCCATGAATGTTATTGTCCGGGAGAGAGAAACGAGGCATGGAAGTGAAGCGACTTCACTTTGTTCTTTGGTTTCGCCTTAGCCTTAGCCTTCGCTTCCACGCCTTGTGCCTTGTATCGCTTCCCTTACATAGTCCTTGCATCATCCCACTCTATGCGGATGTGCTCGCTAATTAATATAGACACATGTCCTAAGCACGCAACGTGTGTTCCGAGCACTCGCAAGTCACATTATCATAGCAATATATTAGCACTGCATGGAAATAATAAGGAAATCTAATATCATTACTACTTTTTAGGCTCATATCAATTCCTCCTTCCTTTCCTATAGACACCCCGTTGTGTAATGGCCCTGCTCCTCCTAATAAATGCTTTCAACTCCGAAATGGTTCCAAGTGAAGCATTTATAGCAGTGGAAATGACATTACGCTCAAAGTGAATACCGGGAAAGAAGGAAATGACTGAGAGGGATAATTACGTTGAAAAATAGACTTGAAGGTTCGTCAAACGGTTTACATACACATGCTAATGAGGTATTAGACGGAGTTGAGGAAAGTACTGCGTAGTTTGTGCACAAAGAAAAGGCAAAGTTGATTCTTCTCGAGTTAATTTTGGAAGCGTGGCTCTTCCTTTCGTGGTTCTCGTCTTCCGGTCCACTCGTAGTGGGTATTGATCTGGGAATTCGGGCTGATAATTAACTTGCGCCTTATTCTTATTCCACTCCGGCAACCCACCATTCATCAATTACACGGGTGCATCCTGCACCTCCGCTTTTATGTCTGCCCACCAGTTATCTTTCCTGCATCCGGTGCTGAGACGAGGACGAGGACGAGAATAACCAACGCGAAATCGCATTTTCACAGGTCCAGCTAAAATCCCCACGCCTAGACATTCTCGATTCTAAGTTTAGTGGTTGAGTCCGTGAGGGAAATATGATGAAGGTAAGGTTTGATGTGCCGAGCTTAGGAATGGAGGTATGCACATAATTGACTTGATTTATCATAAGGAATTTCTGTTTTGTTGGTATGCAGAGTATTCACGTGTAATTGACGGGGAGAGGTGTTGACTGTGTAATGCGATGCGGGTCGGGTATTTTGGATGGGTGAACATTTTGCAAGAGAGTCCAACTTTGCTGTGGAGTGAGCTGAGCTAATATTATTTGGCGGAGGAATGGAATGTGACTGTTGCGACGGGAAGGAATAATTGCGACTGGGATTAATTACAAGAGGACAAGGGACATGGGAGGAATGTCAATTGAATCGAGTGATTCCAGTCCAATTCAATCTACTCGCAGTGTAATTCCGAAAGCCAATCTAATGCTCTCGGTCGCCACACTACAGTAATGGCACCATTCCACTTCCACTCGTCCGTCTTGTCGTCAGTTGTAGTTGTCCTTCTCAGCATTTTAATTTCGACCAGGCACTTCCACACTCCATTTAGTCCATGCGACAATCCGACATGCGACCAGCCATTTGACTATGGCTATGGCTATGGCTATGGGAATGGGAATGGGAGAGCACTCGTCTTTTACTCTTGCCTTGTCCTTTGAATTGGAGCTTCCCTCCTCGCTGAGCATTGTATTGTGGTTGTGGAGCAGAGTCCAATTAGGAAGTGAGTGTGAGTTGGATTTGAATGGTGGATTGATTGCCGGGGTAAAGAGCCAGTGGAAGTTTGTAATGGTGGTGGTTTGACGGGTTGGACCGCACTCATCCTCAGCTCTCTGGCTGTACAGATAGTGGTAATGAGTAGGACGAGGACGAGAACGAGAGGCTGCTCGGGTACTTTGTCTTGACTCACACGGAGCAGAGATGCCGACAGTGCTAACGAGATTCTGATAGGCCTATTGCCCAACATTTACCCACATTTCCCAACATTTCCCAACATTTGTCTACGCTAATACTCGTCCGGCTTGTTTCCTTTATGTAGTGAGGAAGCGTGGCTGGAGTTGAGCTGGTAGGAGATTTTTAATTTCCACCAACATGCACATAAGTCTCTATCCCTATACACATTCCTCCCTCCAACCCGCACCTATACATACCTACTACTAATACTAATACATGTGCCCAGATCCGAGCACATCTGCATTCCTCGACTCCTCACCCACAGCTACATACATAAGCAGCCCATGCACGCCACTTGTTCGCAAATAAATATTCCCCCGGATGCTCTTACTCTTACTCTCATTCTCATTCCTACGGTTCTTAGCCACTGCCTCTGTCACATCACAATCCCCTTCCTCTCCAGTCACAATCTCAATCACAATATCATCTTATGCGCACATAAAACGGCACATTGAGCAAATTGCAATGTAATGGCTCAACGACCGGCACAACTGGCGAGGGGTCTGGGACTTTTCCCTTCCCAAATCTTTACTTGCTACTATTCCTATTTTTTTTCGTTGCTCAGAAACAACTTACACTTCCCTCACTCCCTCAACCTCTCTCTCTCTTATTCTCCAACTTGTCCGCGTCCGCCTCCTTGTGGATCATGAAACATTTCCTGCCCCGCGGCAATCCAACTTTGTCGCAATTCCTCAAGTCCTCATTCTTTTCTTTTACTCCACGTCGAAATTATCAACAGCTTCTGTCCTGTCGTATACAAAGTCCCGTACTCAGCCAATCCCTCCTTCCTCCGGATGAGTCCGGATGAAGATTCGCGGAGCACATCTTAAAAAACTTTGTTAATTAACTTTATCTAATGGGAGCAAGATGCATGATGCTCATGACATTTGAGTCTCTCAACTTTCCTCCCGAACACCTACTTGTCACCATCAACATGAGCAGTGCGGAAGTGGACGAGGACGAGGATTTGGATTTGGATTCGAGGAATAATCCCAGCGAATCTCGTGCGCAACAACTTTTAATTTGCAAAGTGTGGGAGAAAGCATTTCTCTCTTGATGTTGATGCTGACTGAGGAGGAAGGCAAGGGAAGGGTGTTTCTCAACACAAAGGCGAGGGTCTGTTTGTAGCACGCGTTGGGAAAGCTCTCGAGTGAGAACCTGAGGCGAGGGAGAGAGAGATTTATTTTGGAAATGTTTCAGCGAGTGCATGGCTTTCCTCTTCACTCTTCCACTTCTCACCTGCCCAGGTATTCATTAGCCATTGGGAATGTGTCGGGACTGTTGAGCATGGAATAGACGTCAAGTGGCAGCGAGGAAAGTATCCTGCTCCCTTCACTTCACTTCACTTCTCTTCTCTCCTTTGTTCTGGCGTGTGTGAGTGAGTTGTCGGCTGAGAGGTGTACGTGGGCCTCTTGCACGTTGCCATGAAAACCTTGTCCTGGATTTCCCATCAATAGGTTCACTCTTCCACACTCGATTCCACTTGCAGCCCCGCGGAGGAGTGAGTCGAGTGTTGGAGCTGAAGATTACGAAAGCAGTAGTGAAAGTGGAAAGGAATAGATTTCCATGTTGATGTGAAGGAGAGTGAAAGTGCGATTGAAGGAGGAGAGGAGAGGAAAGAGGCAGAGCCATGGCCATGACCATGGCCATGGTCTGTTCCTCCGTTCATCTCCTCGTTTCCACCGGAGCTCACCAATTAGCCCGAGCCATTTGAGAGAGATCCCTGAGGACAAGTGGGAGAATGCAACACCGAGTCCCTTCTTATAGTCACGGGATAATTGGAGGTGTTGGCGTTAGAGCACTTTGATTCCCTCCTGCATCCCTCCACTTCCACTTCCACTTTCACTTCCACTTCCACTTCCAGCTTCAGCCCAGCCCGAGTAACCCCAATAACGTTAATAGTGTGAATAACCCAAATCTTTATCTGTGCCTCGGCCGATCCCATTTGCATGTAAACAATCTATCACTATCGGGCCATTGCATTGGAAGGAGGCAGGCGGAATGAAGGCAGATGCAATTCATTTTTATGAGAGTATGAAGCGAGACTGGGAAACTTTGCTTTGTTCTCGATATCCTTGATCATGGTATGGTCCTCTACCTGGCGCAAATATGACTAATACCTCCATCCTCTCGAGTCAGTAGAATGGAAGATTAAAGGAGAGAAAGGGAAGCGAATGAAATGAAATACGAGCTCGATCCAGCGGACGAGTGTCTGTGTGAAAGGGAAACCTGAAAGGGATGGCTGGAGAAAATGCGATAAAATGCGAGGAGAGAGTGTGCATGGAGAGAGGGAAGGGAGAGAAGGAAAGAATGAAAACGAGCAAATAGAATTGGCTCATTGTCAGTTCAGACTCGCATTGCATTAACAGCCCACACAAGGTCCTGGTGGCCTGGAGGCACGAGAGTGGACTGTGCTGTGGCTGTGACCACTGACATGAAGGAAATTCCTTGGCTTGCCTTTTCATTGTGATCGGCTGGGAAAAGAAATGCGAGGAGGCTGTGCAAAGAGAAGATAACTTAACATGGGCCACTTGCTCCGCTCTCCTCTCCACTTGACGGCATCTCCAGATCTCCGCTCCCTCCTCAACGTGCCCGAGTGTCACGCTGGAAAAATATTGTAATTCTATTCCCCAGATCATCATTTTCCCTTGGATTTCACTTTCTCATTCTCTTTTATCTTTATATCGTCACGGCTCCTTTCTCTCGTCCTCAGCCAGCTCCATGCTAAATTCTCAACACGCTACCCTCACCCCGTTCCCTTCTCTACTCTCACTCTCACATCCACATCCAGGCTTCATTTCCCTCTTCTCCCACATTACTCAAGTCTCCAGCTGCAGGCTGAGAGCACAGCTTCCTCCAATCATCCTCCGGCCTCACCAACGATCCACACAGGCTCTAATTAATCGACTTGGTGTACCGCTCCCTTGTCCTACCATAGGAATAATAATTACGAGACACACAAAGACACACCGACACACAGACAGACACTCACAGAGGGCGGAAAGAGAGGACAGGTGAATTTAATTGAATGCAGGGACATTGAAAGAGACTGACTGGCGGAGTGTCATCCATTCATGAGAACATAGACATTGGGCCATTTCATCTGCCCGTCTCAATGGCATGTTGGCAGCTTGCATTTGTACTTGAGACATTGAAATTGAAATTGGAATTGGAATGAGAATTGAAATTGGAAGGAAGGTGATGAAGTGAGGCAGAAGGAGAAGTAACAGCCCCCACACATCTCATCTCCGCAAATATTCCCTCTTCTCTCTAACAAAGACAACAATCTAAGCTTTGTCTCCGGCCCGAGGAGTGAGAGAGAGAGAGAGAGAGAGAGAACAAGTTTTCTTTCACCAAGTCGTCTTCCTCGCCTCCAATCCTTTGTTTAAAGCCATATGAAGGATGACGAGAGAAGTGTGGCTGCGGAAGGAGACTTGACTTGACTCTGTCATTTTGTCACTCCACACTCGCTCCATTGTCTCCTATCCTCTTGTCTCAATTGTCTCCCACAACGTGTCACTTTCCCTTCTTCCCCACACACCAACTCTCCAATTCTCTTCCCATCCTTCCTCATTTCTTCCTTCCTCCTCCACTCCGTCTCTCCCTCATAGTCTCTGGACACGAGGCAAACAATTCCTCACAATCAACGAGAAATTCAGCCAGTAGCGCCCGCAGCAGTTTTTGAGTCACGAAAAACCCTTCTGGATAAAACTTGATCTCAGACAGTGTAAGACTTGAAAAAACATCGTATCTAGTGTCAATTTTTAAGAACGGTATCTTTTTCGTGCGAATTTTTAAAAACAGTGTCTTTTTTGTAAATTTAAAAAAAATTGCATCTGTTTTTTAGTAATTTTTTTAAAAACTGCTTCTTTTTGTGCTTTAAAAAAACTGCGTCCTTTTTGTACAAATTGTTAAAAAAAATGCACCTGGTTTTTTTACTAAATTTAAAAAGCAACTGCAGTCTACTGCACCTTGTTTTTTACTTAAAAAAGCCGTATTTTTGTGTTTTAAAAAAGCGGCGTCTTTTCCATGAAAGTCTTAAATAAGGCAGTGTATTTTAAAAATCGTTTGTAGGCCTAGGCCAACGTGGCCTACGCCTAGTTACGCTACTGAATTGCTCCTGTTCCATCAGCCTAATGAGAAGGAGCCGGGCTGTTCTTGTGATTTGAAGGGACGGTGGAATTTTCCCTTGACTTGGGATAGGAAAGAGCGGGAAGAGGATGATGGTGATGTTGAATATTGATGATGATTGGTGAAGGTGGGTGCATACATGGGGTAGAGAAGACTTGTTGGAACAGAGTCGAGTGTTTGTCAAGATCTAAAGGAAGGGAAAGGCTCGTTGCCTCCATTACCCGTAATGATTGAGGATGACACTTGAACTGAAATGTCACACTGGATGCAGCAAAACGTCAACTGGGCTATAGAGTCGCGAGCGAAATGAAAAGCGGAAATGTGTACACAGACTGTTAGCATTTCTCTTGGCGTTTCTCTCTCCACATCATCTTCTTGTCTTTGCTCTCGCCGTCAAATCGGCCTCGTGAGGCGGGGAAGGGAGAGGAACGTATCACATTTTCCTATTTCATGTCACTGCACGCTCGATTTATGGACCCATCCATCAGACTCATCTTCATCTTATCCCGCTCGCAGTCTGTCTCCTCAAGCCTTGTATTCTATACATTTGCCACTTCTCATCTCTAAACGCCAAATTAACAACTTTTTCCTACAATCCAACTTGTGTACATAATGCTCTGGGCTGACAAGATTATCCGCTCAATGCAGCTCTATACTCTCACATATTTATTACCGTTCGCAATCTACCCAGCCATCACTAACAACATTACTACTGGCCAGTAGCGTCCGCAGGATTTTTTCGTAAAGGCATGCTCAAGAAACTTGATCTTACTTTCTGTAAATGTTGCAACAAAAAACTGCATGTTTTTGCGTACATTTTAAAATCCTTCATCTGTTTTCGTGTAAATTTCAAAAACCGGCATCTATTTTTCTGTAAATTTCAAAAAACTGCAACCTTTTTTTTGTAAATTTCAAAAAACTGCAACCGTTTTTGAGTAAATTTAAAAAAATTGCATCTGTTTTTGCGTAAATTTAAAAAAATTGCATCTGTTTTTGCGTAAATTTCAAAAAACTGCAACCTTTTTTTGTAAATTTCAAAAAACGGCATCTGTTTTTCTGTGAATTTCAAAAAACGGCATCTGTTTTTCTGTAAATTTCAAAAAACGGCATCTGTTTTTCTGTAAATTTCAAAAACGGCACGTTTTTGTGTAAAAAAAACTTGGTGTTTTCTCGTGTAACTGTTAAAAATCGTTGTAGACCTGCCCCTGCGGACGCTACTGTTGCTGGGAGGAATTAACGAGAAGGTGGTAATTAGTTAGTGGACAGTAATTGTTGTGTTATACTGTTGTAATGACTAGAACTCGTGCTCGAGTGTTTGTGCAAACAGCCGTGTGTCTTGACTAATTAACTGACACAAAGTATAATTGTTGATAAAAGTAATTGAGGCCGTGTGAAGGAACGCAAGTTGGGGAAGGCAAGTGCCCGTCGGAGTTTCGCATGTTTCACAAACTTTTGATTGTGTGCCTGCCTGAGTCGAGTGAAGCGAGTGAGAGTGAGAGTGAGAGCGAGTGTAAAGTGGAAAGTAAATAGGAACGGAGAAGGAACGGAGTTGCCTGCATTACAACTTGTGTTCTCTCAACCTGGCTATGTATGCAAAGAGAACACACACATTTCTTTCTCCTTTTCTCCTCTTTTTTCTCTCGAGCCAGTTGAAAGGTTCTGAGGATCGAGACCGAGGCCGAGGAAGCGTGGAGAAACTGCACTTGGCTGGCTCTGGCTCTGGCTATGGCTCTACACACGGAGAGAGTTTGAAAAGCAATTTGTTTGATTTCATGTGAAAGTTGTGTTTGTCGTTGTGAAGGATTAAATGCACCATCCACGTATGCTCGTCCCAACCCAAAGCTCCACGTACTCGCGTCAATATGCCTTCCCAGTCTCTGCCAGCCTCCACCATGTCCATGTCATCCATAACCATCCCGTCTCCCTCCCGACCTTCATTTAACTCATGAGATTTACATTCAACCAGATTTTTCATGGAAGGTGCAAAGGGAGCCAAAGGGATTTCTCACTACAACTACAACTACTACTAAAATAGGCTACATATCCACACACAACCTACACACATAACTTGTTTTGATGCGAGTGGAAATGAAATTGAGGATGAGATGAGATGTGAGTGGGGAACGACAAGCGAGTCTGACTATGAGAATCCACTGAAGCCACATGCACATTCCCGTAGATTACGCGCACTTCATTTACACTCGCCTTCGGTTAACTTGTTTGTCCTTTGCTCTTGTTCTTGTGCCCTGCTCCTCTTCCGAATCCCAGCTTTCCTCTCGTCTCGTCTCGGTTCGTGCTGTTGGAGACACGGCGTATGGTGGGATGTTCATGTTATGTAGGTATGTGTGTATACGGAATATGTACGTGTACATGTGGTGGAGAACAACGAGGATTTAATTGAAAGTAATGCTGCAGTTGAAAGCTGCTGAGTGAAAATAAAAAGATACACATGCCGACACGGAGGGAATGACTTGATGGAGTGGGTGGGGAGGTTTGCGAGTGAACGTGGGAGCAAAGTGGATGGTCAACAATAATTAAGTATTTAAAAGGAAAGTTGGACGTGGATGGTGGAGACAACGTGAGTGTGGTCCTGGTATCGTCGCATCCAATCCAAGTCCCATTACGACCATCATCCTCCGTCACATATGGCTCAAGGCTTATTTCCCAAACTTTTAAGTGGAGCTCTGGTTTTTTTAATCAGTCGCAAAATAAACGGCTCCTCATGCTCTGTATCTGTATGTGTGCCTATCCTTTGTATGTATCGCTCCCATCCTCAAACTAAACTTGTCCGTCACTCCTCCAATCGTTTGTCTGTCTCCCGTACAATCAAATCTCGGCTTTTGTCACGCTACGCTCTACTCAAGCTTCTCAAGTAGTCGTCGTATATCGGCGGGTATTTGTCATACTTAAGTACTTAGGAATGTAAGGAAAAGGGGCTTAGACTTTTTACTCGGTTTCTTGAGGAAAAGAGGAGCTAGGACAGTGGGTCGGCTTCGGCTGATCCTGGGATCTTCCTCTGGCTGCAGACATGGCTAAATAGTTTTGAATAATTTCCACACGGTGATCCTGTCTCTCGTACCTACACAACACAATCCTCTCCTCCTCACGTAGACATGCTCAGCACGACTCCCTGCTGTGACTCCAGATAACCGTGGAGGAGTACGGTGTGTGTGTAGAGCGAGTGCTGACGATGAGAGAGACAGGAAGTTGTAGGAATAAAATGTAATATAATGTAATGTAATATAATAAGAGGGACGAGATTAGGGAGGCCACACTGGAAGGGAACGTGTGGGACGGCGGAGGAGAAGGAGAAGATGCTGAGGAAGCAGAAGGAGCCAAGAATGTGCAAGGAAGCAATAAAGTATTTTTGCATATTTCCATGAAATATAAATGTGGAGGATTGTTCCATCTCCTTGCTCCCTTTACTGCTATGCTAGCGCTCATCCTTTACTTATGCATTGAGTTGTTGGTGGCAAGTGTTTGGAGGAAGGGAAAGCTGTTGGCAAGTTTCCCCGTCCAAGGAATCCCGAGATGCACTCCCATCCTTCACAAATGTCTCCGTGCGTTCTCAATGGGCGCCTGAGTGTCTGCTTCTTGACTGTTGCGTGGGTGCTGGATCTTCACATATCCGCACTCACATACACAGACTTCCACACAAGGGAAATTCCTTCTCGGGGCAAAACTTTTCTGCCACAAGTACAAGTCTACACGCTCAAAAGTGATGCGTCTGGAACGCATGTGATTTTCGAAGACGCATTCTATTCTGTTGAATATGCACATAAATCAAACGAGCCAAAGGAGCATCGACGGATTCGGAAGCATTCTACTTAAAGGTGTAAAATACTTGAACAGAGTCAAGTTTTGACAGTGTACACGTTGTCTCGTTGTGTGCCCATCTTCTCGAGTGGGCAGATGCACATCCTTGTGACATCAGATGCTTGACATTCACGTGGTTTTATCTTTCACTGAACCGTCCTTGACGTTCCTTGGTGTGTGTGTCAGCAGAAAAGTGGAGTAGAATTTCGCTCGTCCCTCCCAGGCGTTTTTGCCTACCGAGTTGCATTCGCATGCAAGAATTTATCTCTCTGGTTTTGACTTTGTGACGCTGACGTGCGATCCGTGGCAGTGCTGATTGTGAGTTGAAAAACTGCCTACGTCCGCTTGTCACTGGTCGTGGGTTGAGTACATGGATCTGCATTAACACACTCTTCCCACATCCCATCCATCCCAAACACCAACACCAACAAATCCACACTGCCCAAAGCGACAAAGTTTCCCCCAGTCACGGCAACGGCACAGTACAGTCCAACGTACCTTTCCAAATGGTTGACCCGAATCCTGAGCGGGCAGTCGTGTGTCTAATAATATTTCCACATGTAGATTCTAATCGTGCCCTCTTACAAGCTCCTATGCCAATTTTAACCACAACCAAAGATTTGCGCGGAGGGCAGTAGCGTTACTAGGCCTAGGCCTAGAAGAGATTTTTAAAAATACACTTCTTAAAAATGGTAACAAATGCCTTCTTTAGACTTTGCATGAAAAATATGTAAGCATTTTAAAAATAATGTACACAAATAAGACGCATTATTTACATGAATACGAAGCAGTTTTTAGAAATTTACAAAAAACTGGTGGAGTTTTTTGAATTTACACAGAAACCGGCACAGCTTTTTGTTTACGAAAAAGCACATGTAGTTTTTTAAATGTACACAAAAACGACGCAGTTTTTTGAAATTTACAAAAAACAGATACAGTTTTTTTAAAAAAATCACACTGGATGAGATGTAGTTTTCTCCAGACCTACACGAAAAAAATAGTGCAGGCGCTACTGGAGAGGGAAGTAAAGCGGGATCTGACGTAGGTTCTGCCGGTGTCCACGGTTGCCGTTGATGAGGGAAACGTGGATGTGGAATGGATGGGAGGAAGGAATCGCGGTGGTAATTGAGTTAAAAGAGAACGTGTAGTTGCACAGTGAAGCAGATCGAGATCGGACAGACAGGCAGACATTCGGACAGACAGACGAAGACAGCCAATAAATCTATTAGAGCGGACGATTATCGGGAAGCGCGACAGAAGGCGAAGGGAAGGGAAGGGAAAGAGGAAAAGTCAGAGGAAGGGCGTAAGACGAAGCACATAAGGACTATGTACGTAGCGGTAAGTAGATCTCGGGGCTGGGATTGTGAAGGCTCATTTGTCTTGCTCGCTTCCCTGCCACCGCTCCACCTTAGCGTGGCAAGGTTTCCTCCGGCAGTTAACTGGATTTGTTGGTGGGAGCGTTAGCGAAATGGAAAGTGATGCAAGGAAATTGACGGATTCTTGGAATCCCTTGGAAGAGCACGGACTGATTTGATTACGTTTGTTATTTAATTGTCGCGCGATGTGACGACGCATTATTTGCCACTCCTCCGGGGATATTGACTTGTCTGGGGATTGGATGAGGAGGGTGACACAACTACGTGTGGCAACAGCTGACAGGTCAATAAATGTCGACTCACGATTGTAAATTCCAAACCAATTTCCCACTTGACGAAATCCCGCGGTGTGCAAAGACATAGCAATTTACCAAGTCTGCAGTTGTCGTTGTCGTCGTCGCTGTCGTTCTCGTGGCTGCTGCTCAAGGCTCACTTGACTTGGCTTGTTGATAGTTGGAGGTGACGTGAGTGCAGGAGGTCGGAGCCGAGCACATAATAAATATAAATATAAACAAATAAATAAGTAGGTAAACAGCGTGGGAATCACTGACGGGAATTTCGATGAGGAGCGCGAGACTTTTTCTCAGACGTCAATTCAATTTTTTTTGGGAGCAAGACACGGCCATTTTTTTCCTCTCTGTCATTTCATCTTTTTCCCTACACACGTCGACTTGCCAGAGTTACGTGTGGTCTCTTGTAATTATGCATGGCGTATGTAGGTACTGCGGGTGTGGAGGGAAGACTGCAGTGTGAAGTGCATTCAAATAATAACAGAGCTACCTACGTATGTACATAGGTACCTTACCATGACTCTGCCATTTGGCCAAAAAACACTCTTGCATCCCTGCCATTTACTCCTCACACACGCGTCCCACATCTTTCACTAACATATGCGAATCTCTCATCAAATGCTCAGCATCAGCAAGTCTACGAAATTCATTTCATCCCAATTTCTCATTTCCTTCCGTGCCTCTCCTTAATTTCCTTCTCCTTCTGCTCCGCGTCTTCCTTCCCCAATGGAAATTCCTTTGCGTTTCCAACTTGCTTTTCCTCTGTGGCTTGTCTCTTCCAATAGCACCGTTTGTTTGTCTAGTCTTGGTCCTGGTCCTAGTCCTGGTCCTAG
The DNA here is from genome assembly GCA_036851915.1 of Ptenothrix huangshanensis. Lineage (NCBI taxonomy): Eukaryota > Metazoa > Arthropoda > Collembola > Symphypleona > Dicyrtomidae > Ptenothrix > Ptenothrix huangshanensis. The sequence continues at coordinate 15,164 of JAAXYX010002215.1, forward strand.
TCCTGGTCATAGTCCTAGTCCTGGGCTTGGGAAATGACTCAATCAGTTTTTTCCTTGAAAGGGAGAGTTGGTGTGGTGTAACTTGGAGGAAAAGCCTGTGGAATGTGGTAAGGAGAAAGACGTGAGGGTAACGGTAGTTTGGTGAGTAACAAGTTGACGGTTGGATTTCCATGAGTCAGTGCTGAGATGATTAACCTCGATTATACAAGACAGCACACGACTCAGATAACTGCACTCGCAAACACTGGGAGCAGAAAGTAGGCATTTTTATTTCATGCTTCAATTTCGAGTGCCACGCTTGATTTCATCCGAGTCTTTGCACAACGTCATTCGCTCCCTTCTCTTTCTCTTCCCTCGCCTCGACTTCATGCATGGGACAAGTGTGTGGTGTGTGGGAATGGTATGTGAAGCGTGCAAGTGGTTTAGTCTCACTGTGACAGCGCTAAGTGACGCATTAACCTCAAGGAGGAAAGTTGGACACACTGCTTAGAGAATTGTGAGCAAGAGCCATAAATCCCAAACATTAGCTCATCCCAGCGTTTCCTCTTCACAAACGCAAAAACAAATGTGCTAAATCCAATCACTCAACTCTCCAACAAACACACCAAAGTCCGGTCTCTCGCCTACGAAATCCTTCAATTAAATCACCATGACTCAACACTTCCCGCTCTCTCTGTCCAATTAGTAGTAGTAGTCTTATGTGGATTACATATGTACTTGACATCATCACTCATTTACACGATGCTTTGTACAAGAATGCTTCTCGCGAATCTCTGCAGTTTGCTGCATTCGCACGTCTCCTCTCTGCTCTGCTCTGCTCTGCTCTGATGCGCGGTCTCCTCGAATGAGAAAAGAAAAGAAAATGAGAGACTTGTTTTGGCTTGGGAGAATGGAGAATGAGTAACGTTGAAGTTGTTTGTAAGGAAGTTGGATGAGATTGTTTTGGGATGGGAATTGAGGGCTAATGTGTTGCTTGTGTTTGCAGAAAATGTCGGACATTCGCCTTGTGGTCCTGGGTCCACCGAGCGTAGGGAAGACGTGCATAATCAAACGGTTCCTCTTCAACACGTACACGGACAAGTACAAGCCGACGATGGAGGACTTATTCAGTAAAGAATTCGTGATGAATGGAGTCAAGATCAAAGTGGACATCATGGACACGGCGGGGCGCGTGGAATTCCCTGCGATGAGACGGCTCTGCATCTCGAATGCAAGTGCTTTTCTCTTCGTGTACTCTCTGGAGGGACGACGGAGTGGCGGTGGCGGGGAGAGCAGTGCGAGTTCCAGTCCAACCGTCCGCAGTCAGTCGAGCAGCTTCTCGGCGGGGGCGGCGGGACAGGGGCGAGGATGTCATGAGAGCTTTCGAGAAATCAGGGACTGTTTTGAGGAAGTCAAGGAGATCCGCGGCTCGCTCAAGGGCATCCCCATCATCTTCGTGGGCAACAAGATGGATCTGATGAGTCGACTGGACCTGGGCGTCCGGGGCAGGGAGTCGGGTCACACAGGGTTAATCGGTTGTAGGAGCACGAGCTGTGGCAGTGGAGATCTCTCCATCTCGTCCCACCAGCGCAGCTCCGATTTCAATTCGTCCGATCCAGATGCATTCACCTTGGACTGGATTGATGGCATTGAGGATTTGCAGTAAGTCGCTTTCTATCCCTTCTCTACTCTCGCATTACCATCCCACCTTACACTCCTCACCTCTCCTCATCCTCTCAACTCACTTCTGTATTCAGTATACTCTGTGCAGTCCATATCAATCCGGCCCTACCTTTTGTCTAGTCTCTTGTCACTTACGTGCACATTTTGCATCGCGATGCAATCAGTAGCGTCCGCAGGATTTTTTTCGTATAGACCTCACAAAAGCTTGATTGCTTCCAGCGTACATTTTTTTAAATTGCATCTTATCTGGTGTCTATTATAATAAAAATTGCACCTTTTCCATGGAAAAAAACATTGTCATTTTTGCGTATATTTAAAAAAAATGGGTCATTTTCTAGTAAAATTAAAAAATGGGCCCTTTTCTTGTAAAATAAGTCCTTTTTTGTAAAATTAAAAAAATGGATCATTTCTGTTAACATTTTAAAAAATGGGTGCTTTTCTTGTTAAATCTAAAAACATGGGTCCTTTCTGTGAAAATATAAAAAAGGCTAATTTTCTTTTAAAATTTAAAAAACTACCTACGTCTTGTACATGCACATTTTAAAGAAGGCACAGTATTTTTAAAAAACCTTTGCATACCTACCCCTAGTTACGCTACTGGATGCAATGCGATGGCTGCAAGACGTGTGAGTGTATGATTTTTTTTCATTTTTCGAGATAAATGGTTGGAAGGTGCAGCAGAATGAAAACTTGGTACGTGATCAGCAGAAAATGACACGAGTTATTTGTCATTCTGAAACCGCTATGTATGTGTATTCCTTTCCCTTTTGTCAAAGGAAGCCCAGGCCAAGTTGATTAGTAGGAGCCAAGCGTAGTCATGCGGTAATAAATTTGTCTGGGTTCATTTCGCTCCTCCAACCTCAACAAATAAATAAATTCATGGGTAGGAAAATCTGTTGATTTGGATGGTGACTTTTCTTATTTAATTTGTGTGGAGTGCGTAACCTCCCTCAGTGTTTTTATGATAGAGCCTGTGCACGTTGTTACCTTGAGTGAATGAGGGGGAGAACTTGTTCCATTTGTCATGCTTTTCAATCCTCATGGCTGCGGTTAATTAAGGTGTTATGTTCTCCAAACGAGTATGTGCCTTTATAGAGGATAACGGTAAAGCAATGCAATGGTGTATCACCGAACACTTTGCATCTCTCCATCAATCAGACAGCGTACACGAACGAGCAGTTGTCTGCACGCAGTTGACACACAATACACTGCATGTCTGTGTGGTCGGTGGAATTCAGTGGCTAGCACGAATACAAACGAGGGAGTCAGAAGCAGCCAAAGTGTGAGGGTGATAGTGACAAAGGAAAAATGTGAGAAACGCACTCGGAAATGTTACACAACCATCCACAATGGGATGCACTATGTTAGAATTTCCACCTAAAACGCTCATTCACGGATCCTCTGTTACATTTCGAAATGTGTCAAATTTCGGCGCCATATATTTTTTTCAAAGCGTTATCCAGGGCTTATGTAAAATGACAAAAAGATTTTGATTTGGCTTCATTAGTGTGTCCACTCGGATTCTTTACTCGAATTCATTTATAATGTGTTAAACGGGAAAACACGAGTTCCGCAGTTTCCTGGCCGGATGGCAATTCGGATGCTATTTTC
>JAAXYX010002216.1:0-18429 GCA_036851915.1 Ptenothrix huangshanensis
AATATCATTAACTAATGTACATAACAATCTAAATTCTTTAACAAATTCTTGGAATTGAGTAGTTATTGTACCTCTTGCTCCTACATACAGACCAATAACTTCGATCTCATCTAAATTATATTTGTTTTTAAAAAAAACCAATATTAGAACAAAAAAGGCATCTTTGGAAAAGGAAGTTGAGCTTAAAAAGCAGGAAATCGTGAAGAATAAGAAGACAGCAGATGAACTAAGGAAGCGTTTGAATTCACTGGAAGGCTCAAATGATATTCTCGCTCTCTTGGATGATGACGAGGCGACGCTGATTCAAAAAATAGAGCAGCTTCAAAAATCAGGTGTGATAGTCAAATGTGAGAAAGAAATTCAGCAGCTGAACGAAGAAATCAAAGGTTTAGAGAAGTCTTCGGATTCCGTGTCAAAACAGGTTGAACTGCTTTCTAGAGACAAGACCAAAACAGATCAGATCGCAATTTTCAACAGGCAGAAGCTTCAAAAGCAAAACGATTGCAATGAAATGTAACTTCCCAAATAATATACTTTTCGTTCATTTGCGCGCATTCATTTCAAAGTATGCCGTAGCAATTTTTATGCATGACTTGTAATGAACATTCCAGAATGCGTCGAATTGAAGACCAGTTGACGATGATACTTGGTACAGTCCCCTGGGATAATTTAGGTGTAACTTTGGATAAGAAAATCAAGGAATTGGTGAGATCATATTTAGAAAAAATTGTGACATTTGTTGAGTTTTGAGTTACATCTGAATTGCTTTCTTGTTTATCATTGCAATGATATTGGTGTAACAATTATTGCGATATTTTGTGCAGAAAAATGAAGTCGACCAAAAGCAAAAGGAGTTACAAAGCAAAGAACGGGAAAACGCAAAATTCGATGCGGAGCACAGACAATTGAAAAAGGAGTTAGAAAAAAAGGAGAGTGAATTGGAAGGTATGTAGATGGCGAATATACTGCAGTACAGTATGATTAAAGAGTATGTAAATTCTTTGTTAACAGAATGGAATCGTGTTGTATCGGAACTATTGGACGAGATTGAAAGAGCTGACTTTCATGAGGCTTATCAAAAAATCGAAAATGCCTTAGATGATGCACAGAAAAGTAGCTACTATAGTGAGGCTGCACAGTTTCTGTACAGAAAATACATTCAACAAGCCACCAAGAAGTTAGCTTAAACTCATTTGCAGACTTAACTGTATTGTTATAAGGGGTGTCGTATTTATCGCTTCCAAACGTGTATTTATAGGCCCTGCTGTCCGTTGTGTAAAAGAAATTTCAATAGCGAAGATGAAGTACAAAAGCTAAAGACTGACGTAAGTAAATCATTTCGTATTACCACTTCACAAACTTGAAAAATACCTTGATACATTTTCCGGCAAAATATAATTTATACTTTTTACTGTTTGGTGTGGGGACATTTTGTATTTTAGCTTGAAACTATGATTTCGAAAATGCAAAGCAAACGTCCCACAGAGAAAATTGAAATTGACAACTTGAAAGAAAAGTTTCAGTCAATAGCAGAATTAAAACCCAACTGGGACGAAAAAGCAAAATTAGAAACGGAAGTAATCCCAGCCCTTAAAAAACAGAAAGAAATTCTGGAGGCCAAGATAAACGCTGGAAAGGAGGCGTTCGATGATATAGACGAAAGCCTTTCAATGTTAAACAGTGATTATTCTCTTGCTCAAAGCCTTACAAAGGATGTCACACTTTATGAACAGAATCGAAGAGAAATGAAAAGATTCGAGGATAACATCAGCAAGATTGAAAGGGAGCGTGAGCCAGCTGCGAAAGGTAAATACTTTTATTTGTGAATCAACACAAAAACTGGTAAACTGTTTTTTGCGCAGTCATTTGAAATTGTCAATTTGGTTTATTGTTTGGTTTTTAGATTCCGAAGTCTCCCTACAAGATGTTCAAACAGAACTAGAAACATTGCAAGGCTCTATTTCAACTAAACGTTTAGAAAAGGATAATAAAGATCAACTTCGTTCCCGAAAGAGGGATGAATTGTCGGAATATCAAACTGAGAAGAACAGAGTTCATGGAGAAAAACTTCGTATTACTTCTGAACTTCAGAATCGCGAAGCTTTAGAAACTCAAAAGAAGGAGTTAGAAGCAGCAAACAAATCTCTGGAGGAAATCATTGCAGATTTGACTCGTTCAATGCCTGGAATGAAAAGCAAGATTTCTGAAGCGGAAAAAGTGAAAGGCAAATTCGTGAAAGAAAAAGATATTCAACTGCAGCAAATTCGTAGTGAAAAGGAAGCCTTTCATAACCAATTGCAACAGTTAAATGAGCTGAAACGACAGATTGAAAAATTTGAACAGAGCAAAGACGAATATGAAGAGATGAAAAAGAAGATTAAAACTTGCAGACATCAAATTGAGGAATTGGAGTCGTCGAAGGTGAATATAGGAGAGAAATTAGACGAGCTCAAAAATGATGTTGCTGCTAATGAGGTAAATTCTAGGAAAACTGATAGGAATAAAAATATAATAATGCAAGCAATGTAATTACATGTAATGGTACGGTGATTTGCATGTTAATTTTTAAAGTTATGGAATTAGTTGTCTCAATGTCGCAAATGTTTTAGACCAAGGAGCGAGATTTAAATGACAATTTGAAGCTCAAAATAAAAGTAGAAGAACTACAACATCTCCGCCAAGAATTGGCTGGCAAAGAAAAGGAAATGACCGAAGTAATGCAAAACGGAGGAGTTGGTAACCAAAAGCGAGAGCTTAGTAACAAGTATGAACGCGTTCATGCTAAATTGAATGAATCCAAGGGCCGATGTGCAGAGTTACGAAAAACTATTGTGGGGCTTCAACGGGAACTTCGGGAGGTATACAAAGATGCAGAATCTGATTTCCAGGAGAGATTAATCAAAAGGACAGTGTATGACCGTGCTCAAACGGATATTCGAAAATTCAAAGCAGCCCTTGATCGTGCCATTATGACATTCCACGAGAAGCGAATGGAAAGTATTAATCGATCTTTAAAGAGATACTGGCAGCAAATTTATAAGGGAAATGATATTGAAATGATACAGATTAAAACTCAAGATGAAGATGCTAAAGGGGAGAAAAAAATTGATCTAAAATCAACGCGAAAATCTTACAGCTACAGGTATCGTATTCTATAGTTCAAGAACAGCGTTTGATTTTTGATCAAATAATTAAAATTAAAATAATAATATTTTCAATATATATGTTTGTTACAGGGTTGTTCAGATTCGTCGTGGTGTAGAGCTGGACATGCGAGGTCGCTGTAGCGCTGGACAGAAGGTTTTGGCTTCCATTATCATTCGTATTGCCTTGGCGGAGGCATTTAGCTCCAAATGTGGCATTATCACGCTGGATGAACCTACTACAAACCTTGACGACCGTAACATCAGATCATTGGCATCCTGTTTATCTATGTAAGGAAGGACTCCTTAATAGTTCTACATACGTTAGTATTTTCTAAAAGCTCAAATTGTTTTTGCACACCTACAGTACAGGGTTGCATACCTAGATAAGTACGTAGCATTTAATTATACAATTGCACCTATTTATTATTTGCTCACCTTTTGATTTCAGGCTTGCTCAGCGGATGTCCAGCAATAAAACCTTCCAGCTGGTAGTGATTACCCATGACCAAGTATTTATGGAACGGTTATTGGAAGTAGATCAGATTGATCAGTACTACAGAGTCAAACGTGATCCCAAGTGAGCCAAGTTTTCGAATTTAACTACTTTTTCGTCTACCGTATTCACTGTAATAGTGCATCCTACCATAATAATGTACCCCCCCCCTAATTGTGTATCCCCCTTTGGCTTCATTATCATAGTGTAATATACCCTGCTGTAACAGTATACTCCCATATTTTAAATACCTAGTAAAATAACTAGGTAGGTACTAAGTAGGTCAAAATAACTCAGTTTAAGTTAACTAACTATTAAATGATTAGCGGGTAACCCATCAAAAGTTAGTCAGCCCGGTAGTTGGGTTAAATTGGTAGAAAACCAGTTTTTGTCCTGGCTCCAAGTTGAATCACTATGAAAAATTTTACCCAACTGCCGTTTTACTCAACTACCGGACAAACTAACCGGATTTACCGTGTTTGTGGTGGATACAGCAGAGACGTCAAAAAATATCGAGGGGGTTGAAAGTGATAATTCAGGCGACCAGAAAGCATGGAAAGCATGGAAAGCATTTCAAAGAATTTGTGTGGTGGTCGCCACTTTTTTAAGCTTTTAGCAACCTACGTAGATCAGAAATGCGAAAATTTTGGAAAAGCATATTGAGAGCCAAAAAATATTTTTCAGCATTTTTGAGCCGAAAAAGCATTATTTTAGCATTTTGGGCCACAATTTCACGGTTTCCGGTTTCATCATTTCGTATACAATAAATCTTTTGCTTTGCTTGGATACATTATTTTTGTACTGTACCCTTATTTAATAACGTACCCTCCCCCTAATTGTGTCCTTCCCCGTCGATTATATTTAACTCTAATATACCCCGCCATACTATTACAGTGAATACGGTATTTGCATTGTAATTACTTCATCAAATGCATCTTTCATTTGGTAACCATTATTATCCTTGAATCGAAAATATTTGTTATTTTCAGTGGCTTCTCCATGATCGTCCAGTGCCATAAGTAAAACAAAAAATCCTTAGAGCTTCAGCATCAGTGAAAGGCCTTACACTCTGATTACCTGATAAATTTTTCCCAGTATAAGCGTGGATACTTAAGTTATCACGAAAGTTAAGTTTAAAGTTCGTTCTATTTCTATGTTTTTGATTGGATTTTGTCTTCTTACCCTACGTTATAATTACCTTTGTTATTATACAGTCTTTAATGTCTTTATATTATGTAGTCTGCCAGTTGGATGGTCGTGTGCGTGATTACTTTTTAAATAACCAGTTTGGTCAAGCTACTTAAACTACAAATGTTTCATGTTTTCTGTATTACAAGTATAACCATCCGTTATTTCATGAAGTAGTTGCTATGTAGTACGCTATAGATCGGTTGACTTCAGTTTTAATTACCAACTGTAGTCAATTAACAATGTGCTTCACGATAGAGTGCTTTATGCACTTTAAATGTTAACTTGTCCTACAATAGTGTTCTTAGAAAATTTAGTATTTAATAACTGATGTTCCTATACGATTCCGGTCGATAATTCTGTTGTTTTGTTGTACTTCAAAATTCGAGTGGAATAAAATAAAGTAAATAATTAATAATTACAGAACTATTCTCCCCGTTTCTTCAAGCGAAGTGATCGTGACCGTGTACATAAAATTACCATGTTGAATTTTTGTACATTTTTGATTTATGTATTACAGTAGTTATGTAATTGAGCTCGAAGCATTCACTCATGATGTAAGTTTTGTATCTGCTATCGCTAGAAATAAGTTCAGTAATATGATTTTATGATATGATAATCCTCACCACTCTACGCATTATTATTTATTTTTGACGACAAAATACAACCCTATTGACAGTGCTTACAGTGTCACAGTCCATGATTTCTAATAAGCTTTACTTTCATGGCTTTCAGCTAGAATTGTTCATGATTTCTTTATACACTACACAAACATTAACACGTCGGCAGGCAAACTATAGATGAGCAACTTGAACCTTTTCTAATCCAAGCTTATTCAGAACATGAATTAAGTTAATTAACATTACACTGAAATAAATTATCGCGCTAATTTCAAATCAATTGTCACTATAATATATTTAGACAATTACGCACAAGCTAAACATAATTATTTTTTCATGGGGTAAGTACATATATTTAAAAAATGACGGCAATAATTACAAACAACATGTTTGCAACATTTCAGTGTTCAATTTCAAACCAGTTCAAGCAAAAAGAAAGTGTATTAAAAGAGAACTCAGCTTCAGACAAAGCGGATTGGAATGTACTAAAGCAATAATTAATTACAAGAGTTTACAATACTAGTTTAATCCTCAATAGAGAAGAATGTATTAAAAATTTGAGTTAAAATCAACACGTAGTTAAAAGTTAAAATTAGTACTATATAGCTAATTTACTAGTTTAAAATAAATTCTGATAAAATCTGTAAATTTCAATAGTAATGATACGGTTATTGTCAATGAACATTCAGATCTGGTAATAGACCTAAATGTCAAACTTTATAAATCCTAAGAACGATATTTAAATTTTATCTGAAAGATTGTATGTACTTGTACTTTTTCAAAACGGAATCCTTTAATTCGTCATTCATGTTTTTCAACCACACTTTATGGTAGCAATTTTAAAACATATCTCCTCGGCAAAAAACTAAATGATTCGCATATAATAACAATCAAACAAACGACTTATTTGTTCATAGGGCTAAAGTCTGGTACAGCTTCCTTATTCTCACTAAACATAAATTAAAAGAGTAGAGCCACCATTAAATACCTGTTTCGCTAAAATATTACACCGCAGAAAACTGCTTAACCTTCATAATGGAATACCCCTGCTAGAATCCTGAAGTTAACAAAAATTACATAGCTCGTACTAAAAACGTGAGAAGTTTTTGAACAAAACGATAGCTACCGCTAGATTTTCTAGGTTCAACAAAAAATTCGAATCCAACTTCAAATCCAGAATTATATTGTACTTAATTTATTATTTTCCTTCTAATTTTACCTCTGCTGCTCTAAGAAACTGCACAACGCATGTACTTCTAATTATACATATGGATAATCTAAAATATTAGCATGTCAACGTCAACTAAAGCGCATTTCTCTGTAAAGGACGAAACCGTCAGAAATCACTTACACTGAAAGACCTACTATATGACACTAGAGATTATGCATGCATGATAAAAAATTATGCACCTAGCTACGTTCTCGTGGTAATTACAATGTAACAATACTTATTAACCTGCCACGTTAAATTATTTTGGTTCTGGCCATTAGGACACAGTGTGATGATACTAATGATTTGTGCGACATTTTACGTCAACGGAATAACCTCGGTTATTTGTTTGCATCAACACTTATTTTTTCTTCGAATTACGACGCTTCTTCCTCTTCGTGGACGAATTGTTAGAAGCAGTAGCAGGAAGAGGAGGCGGTGAGCCACTTCCACTGGTTCCTGTAGCAGTTGTTGACCCAGATGAAGATGTAGACGTAAGTGTAGCATGACGAACATTTCCCCCGGGTAATCCAGTTGTGTGGTCCCGCTCTTCATTGGAATTTGTTGACGACTTGGACGGACTATCTAATTCAATTGATATTATTTTCTGCTCTGTGGTCTCCACCTGAAAAATTTCAAAACACTCATCAAACAATTCAACAAAAGGCTGAGCGGGAAGCCTATCACTAATTCCAATTATTTCAATTTTAACTACAGATAACTCCACAATCAACTCTAATATAAAATAATCTGTACAACAAATAGACCAGTGCTTGTCAAAATTGCAAAACTGCAATACAAAACTATATTCACTTGTCAAATGCATTAACTTCAAGTGTTAAATTATACGATCATATAACGTGCTGCTGCTTGTTATAGCCAATTTTTATACAATCAAAAACAAGTCTAGATAATACGTTCAAAATACACAAAACAACCCGTGCAACAGTAAAGCATAGGTAAATTTCAATTCAAAGGATCCAATCAAATGAATTTTGATGAACTAGAATACATGCTATCTAACAACAAAATAAATAAAAATAGGCCTTTGAATATGCTGCAGTGTCTCTAGCGGTGGGTGAGGGAGTACATTAATTAAAAAAAACTAGATAGCTTAAACAAGGCAACAAAATCATCAAAAAAATTTTCTGTGACCGAGAGTTGTGCTGAAAAGTTTGGAAGGATGCCAATCGTCATGCAATCAGTTAATTAAATGCTGGGATGGGAAGTGTTCTCAAGTGAATTTCAATTATTCAGACAGAAGACAGAGCGCAGAAGGACATAAAGTGGCAACATCCACTAGCCGCCTTTAATATCAAATAAATATCAATTCGGAACGTTCTAATAGTTAATTACAGTTCCCAAAAGTACAACAGATTCTCCAGAGCAGAGTGTAAATTACAACGTTTAGAGTACTTGTGAAAAGATCAGCGTGCTTTCACTAAAAATGTTTTCAGTGCTTTAGTTTACACATTGTGGGGTGTGTAGGTGGGTGTTGTTTTTAGGCTTTGCAACAGGCAAAATGCAAAAGTAGCGATTCAATTTCGAGCAGACTCTGTTAGACAAGTACCTCATGCTCAATAATTTTCTCAACAATCTCAACAGTTCGAATTTCTATGGTTCCGGTCTCCTCATTGAACCATTCCTGAGTTTTACGAGAAACTTTTTCCCCAACTACACGCTCACGTTCCCCAGTCACTCGTTTAGGTCCAACTGAGCGACGCCGAATGAATAAAGATGGGAACTCCACGTGTGTCAACGGTGTATTTAGATCCTGTTGCTTACTTTTTGTTGTCGTAGTCGTAGTCGTCTTTTTACTTTTCGTCGACTTAGATGACGTGGTGGATGCGGGCGTTTTCTTTTCTTTCGATTTCGCTTTCTATGTATTATTCAAGCATTTTACGTTTTCGAATTTTTGTCTAGCGTCTTTACGATCGACGTCATTTGGATAAAATTTGAATGCCAATATCGAATACTGACGTCTTTATTAGCTACAACTTAAATGAAAACATGCAATACCGTAACAAACATTACGTATTGTCTGCTAACTGTGATATGCGAAAAAAAATGTAATAATTACGCCGGATTTAACTAATCTTGAGTCTACTAGAAAATGGAAGTAAATCTGTAGCATGCATGTAATTTGCTTATATCTGAATTTGTATGGGTAATTATTACAATAGTTAAAACTGACAAAATTGAAAATAAAAATCGAAATTATTAGTCTGATCGATTTAATATCTTAAAAACTTACAATTTTTATTTTGACATTGTTATCTTGATCAGCCTCGGAAGTGATACGAGTACTGGTATTATCTAGCACTGGGGAAGAACAATTCCGTGATGTCAACTGATGTTGAATGGTGATGGACGGAGATACACTTCGATTCATATTTCCTGATTTAGCTACCGTTTCGAGTGGTGGACTATCGATAATTTCACTCATGCGATTCAGCACCATTTGCGCCTGCAAGGCATCCTGGTGTGACAGAAACATTAATAATTATCGGAATTAAATCAATGAATAATTAACTAAAAAACAGTGACTGGTAGATCAAATATCTGATACACGAACCTGCTCTAACGATTTAAGCCTTGCTTGTCGCCATGCCGCACGTTTTTCCGCTTGTAAAGCTCGTTGCTCTGAAGGACTTAGATCTGTCCCACCTACAGTACCTTCAGCAAATCGTACTCCCTTTTCAAGTAAAAACGATAACATTATAAACAATTATTATACACAACGGTTACTGTGATTTGGTCGAGTTAAAGTACAGTGAAATGTCGTTATAACGACATCCGATATAAGGTCAATTTCCAAACAACGACAGCAAGTAACCGTCCCGTCAAAAAGCCGATGCTTTTCCATGTTAAATATGGGGCTATAACGTTACTTTTTATAACGACATGCTTCCTATAGCGTCATGCTGCAGCCTGCCCCACAATTTCCTTCACATTCAATTCATTTGTAAACTTTGCAACGTCATGCATTTTTTGTTTGAAGGATTCTGTAATTAGGTACTAAAGAATAACCAACTAATAAAAGTATCTATCATGAAGAGGCCGTATTAGAACACATTAATATTGTGATGAAATATTTTATGTGTTTATGAGGATTTGTTCGTATTCTGTAAGTGTTGATTGCTTTCCAATTATTAGTTTCTATTTTGGTTTTTATTTCCATTACGGAAAGGTGTGCACAATGCTTTAAAAAATGATAATGGTAAAATAGTAAAGACGAATTAAAGTATCTGTGGGTAAAGTTATATCATTTGTTAGGTAATTGCTTGTACAAGTATACAACAAAAAAGCAGAGGTATATAGTCTATATATAATCTATATATAATATAATAAATCGTGCTTTGAGTTCCAAAAAATATAAAATATCTACACACTTACATACTACAGCACGCATTTGATTATCATCCTTTAATTTAATATTTTTCTATATATGTAACTGGACGTAGTGGCCTATAACGTACAATGACGTTATAGACTGCTATAGTTTGTAACGTCATCTCCCTATTATGACCAAAAAAATCGGTCCCCTGAGGTGTCGTTATAACGAGATTTCACTGTATATTTAAAGTGCGAACCTCTTTGGACATCCTATCCTTCAACCTTCTTTCAGCTTTGGCAGTTCTAACACATCCAAAAGATGAGACCGGGCTAATACTAGAAGCAGAAAGGGACTGTGTCTGCCCAGAAGCTCTGTTTATTGAGGTCGGTGTGGCAGTTACCCCAACAGGTTCATCCTCCTCTAAATTACTACCGAATTGAGATCCACCTTTAGCTACGCCTTCTAATTCTCGTATATCCTCTTCAATTTCTTCCATCATCTCTTCAGCATAGTACTCTTCTTCCTCAATTACTTGCTCTAACTCATTCGATCTCAAGTGATCCATGGAACCCATGGCTGCTATCTTAAGATCTTCTTCTTGCTTCATACGATCAACTTCATACTGGCTTAAAAATGAAAACTGTTTATCTGTAATACAAATTATTGTTTGAATAAAATCCATGTTTGAAACGAATTGTAATACTACTATCATAAATGAATTTGAAGATGATTTTAAAAAACTGTGTATGGTTCTAAAAACTCACTAGGCTTTACAACAGGGTTCTGCGCCTGTTCGATTTCCAATTCAAAAAACTTCGCTCTGGCTGACACTGTGCTGCTCCTTAAGTTGGCCAAGGATGAGACGGTTGACACTGAAGACACAGGAACATTTGGTGAGGAGACAGGTACGGGAATTTTACTACCCGATAAATTTAAATCTTTGGAAAGATTCGTCGAAAGTTTTGGAGAAGAGGAAAGTAGAGGAGATGGAGAACTTTTGAATAATGAAACAGATTCACTGAGTTTCGGAGTTGTTGCTTCCAAATTTGGTTTATGCGATTCCACTCGCCCTGTAGCTCCTACTATTTTCGAGGTTGAAGCTGGACTTTGGAGTTGTGGCAGCTTTGACTTCTTTTCTTCAGTCTCAGGTGGAATGAAAGCTTGTTGATTAACCTTACTAATAAATATGGGGGAAGGGACACGGTGGAATTCTGGTGAAAACTGAAAAACTGCAGATGGCTCGCTGTCATCCGTATCTTCTTCAGATGCTAACTGAACATTTACACTGGCAGGTGTTCGTGGAGACAAGTCCTTTATCCTGGCTCGAACTTCCTTCGGTTGTTCCTATAAAAGTTACATTAAACAGCAATTATAGATGTATACTGTCTAATCCAAATGCAAAAGCAGAAAGCAAGAGCATTTTTTGTAAAAATTCGTATCAACTATGATCATAATGAAAATATCACATTCACATTACATCACAGATCTTGAAGAAGAATCATAGCTGTCATTAAAGAAGATCACGAAAAAATAATACCAATCTCCATCAGAGGTATAAAGATAAGTATAAAGACCAAAGCCACATTTCAAGCTAGGTAGGCTTATGGAATCACACAGGGTACAAAACGTCAATCAGGTTACATAGTTAATCACTAACTCGTTTCATTCCTACTCTGCACGTCACGAATTTTAGCATCTTAGTAGCTTAGTAAGTGTAAAAAACAATAAGAGACTATCTATTAACTTCAATGAACAAACTCGGAAACTTAACACACTTAACATTCACTGCATATTTTGGGTAAAATCAGATCGCTCTGGGAAATCATACGTGTATTTTTTCCAAAACTAACGATAAAACATACACATGCTTCAAAACAAAAACAATCTGATAACGAGGAAAATTGGACATTAATGACTTTCTCCATTACAAAAATAACAAACACCTCTGAATCTGAATATCTTCACACGAACTAAAGCTTGAAGAATTGGCAGTATAATTAGTAGACATGCTTTCTCTACATGGATAGTAAAATAGTAACATGAATATTATGTATAACTATTGTAAGCACACCATGAAATACATTCAGTGGCAGAGAATATAAACACTTAACTTGTGTAAAACAATATATTTACCTTTTCTCTGAATTGGCTAATATGGGATGGAATTTGTGTGAAATCATTGCGAAGAACTTACAGTTTGCGATTAATTACAAATTCAAAATTTTTTCGATCAACATAATCACATCTACACATTACAACAAAAATGTTTTACTTTGAGTAGGAACTTTATTCAATCTTGGTAATTACTATTGTAAATTTTATACCTTAATTACTTTTCCATAAGTATTTTTCTTTTTTTAGTATTAATACTTTTGTCATATCCTTGAATTGAATGTGGTCAGTGTGTTTCAATTAGTTGTATTACAATGCATAATAATACGTAATTTGAACCTCAAGCCCTACACCAAAAAAGTCTAGTGTGTTATAATAAGATTATAATAAACCTAGCTACGCAATTATGTACACTAGTTGTTTATTATTTTCGGCAATTGGTAAAGCTAAGCAGGTAGTAATGTAGTATGGAAAACATTTCATTAAACTTACAAACTAAAGATAACCACCCTTTCCAAAAGTTTCCTTTTAAGTCACTGAGTTTAAAAAATAGGAATATATTTTTAATCTATACATTTGATTTATTGTAAATCGTAAATAGTAATAATTATCTAATAATACAAATAATTACGTCATGGCATATAGTTATTCAAATCTTTGTAGGTAATAACATTTCGTTCTTCGAGTTAGCAAACATACTATACCATAAAATTGACAACTTCATTAAAAATGGGTTGCTAATTTGTTTGCTCCTCCTGCTTAATAATAGAGTTCATATGTATATTATGTACGTTTCAAGTCACGATATTTATCTCTGCCTCTAACTTGTACACTGATCATATTGTTTACACGATCGTTATTAAGTATTAATACAGAACAGCAGTACAAAGCAATGACATAGAATATTTTGTGAAGATATACAAGACACGACCTATATCCTATGATAAATGCCCTCTGTGAAGTTACAATAATTAATTGCTATTACTATTCTCGTCATGCAGATTGCATCTGCCCGAGCAGTACAAATTAACTCCTAGTTCTTAGACTTATGTTTTCATTATAAATGGAATTATCCAAAATGCACGTTGAAAAATAATGACAGAAACATTCATTTCACGTACGGAGTTTAGATTTAATATGTAATTACACAATAATTATATAATTACACGTAATTATATATAAAAGTATTCCCTACCAAGCAGTCAGTTTATCTAATTTGGTTAGATTTGATTTATTAAAGTATTACTTATGTACGTAGGCATTTCATAACCTTGCATTGGATTCATTCCTTGTACACAACACTTCACATCATACCCCACACAAATCATTCATACAACATGTAAGTAATTACTTCTCAAGGCAGTCTAATATTCCCTTAATTAGTTGGTCGCTGCATATTTACAATGTTGAATTTTAGAAGTTATCTTTTTAACTAACACAATAATGTAAATAAAGGACTAAAATTTCAAAAGAATGAATAAATAATATAATTCAAATAAAAGGTGAATACAAGAAACTGCATATCAAAATTACTGAAATTGAAATACACGCAAAGGAAAAATACAACGATACTACGGAGAAAGTAATTAAGTAGTATATAATTATATACGTAGCTACATTCTTTAGTAGTTGCCTCCTGTATACTTTTAAAACCTGCACTTTTTGTATTCTATGGGTACACTTAATGGCTTTTTTTGACTATTTAAGTTCGGAATCACACCTTGAACTTTGAACACAATCAATTTGAATTACTTGCCAAGTAAGAATGGTCTACACAAAATGTATAGTGATTTTTCATTGTATGCCACAAAAATTCAATGTAAACCAGAAGAACCCTTAAAGTCCTTCCATGTCAACAATGTTGAATGTTAACGTGGGGGGTGCATCAAGGTAGCCAGTACTTGTCTTAGGTATGTATCATACTTTACATTCAACACGTATCAGCTCCAAGGTTTACTCTCGTCAACAATAACGTTTTCTATTCGTATTCAACTACGCCAAATCATCTGGATGACGCTAACAACATAGACTTTGACACTGAAACGACACTGACTACATATGACACCGAAATGGTACAGAAGTTCATGGCTGCGTTTATCACGATTAAACTGTGTTCACACACTATAAATACCAGACTGGTGTCTGGAATAATTAAGTACTATCTGGACCTACACATAATTGAATGATAATACTTGGAATAGTCGTTAATGTCTTCACCATGAAGATAGTGTACGTCCCAAAGTCGTTAAAAAACTTCTCGTCAAATTCTAATTCTGGAGGAACAAGTCGAAGTCGACAGTTAAAATGTGTACTTGGTTAGTTTTATGAAAGGCTTTACGTCCCTCTATTAGTTTGTAGTCGCATGTGAAAACTAACACACTATTCACAGAAGCTTATGTCGAATTTCGATGACAGATACTCATGGTAAGATAGAGAGAGATAGATTAGAGTCAATAGAGGGAGAGAGAGATATATAGAGAGAGAAACTGGTAGCTCGCATGAGTATTTCACTCAGAATTTTCTCAAGAATTTTATCTTCACTAAACAGCAGTTATAATGTGAACCTTAAGAAAAATAAAGGAACCCTCAAAATTCTTCACAGACATGTTTTCACAATAGCATAGATTCAAGATGTATAGATAGAAGTTTAGAAAAGATAGAGTTAGAATTGTTAGAAATCAGTAAAATATAAAAGAAGGCTTACCTCCTCATGAGGAACAGGCGAGATTCGACCCCCACTTAAGGTTAAGCTTGTCCTAGGCGTTGGAATCGGTGGCGGAGTACAACTACCTCTGTCTTTATTATGATTCAAATTCAGATTGGGTGGAATATTTTTTTGTCTAAATGATAGAGCCGACGAAGGTAGAGGAGGAAGTCCGACATTATTATTATTGATGCTATTCTGACTCCCGTTCAAAGTTGGGTTCCGGGTTTCGATACCAACATTTCCACTTCCACTTAAAATGTCCCCATTTGGTTTACCAATTGTACTCTCCTCGTTGCTTCCACTTTCAGCTGACTCGTCAATGAATTCTAAATCAATTTCTTCCGAAGAGGAATGAATTTTCCCACTATTCAAATCACTTATGTTAGCGTATAAAGGAGAAGGGTCAGGAAGAGTGGGTGTTGTAGGGGTTTTAGTGGAAATTATTGGTGGTTTACTACTAGTGGATTCACTGAAATTGGATCCAAAGCGTACATCTTCCGACGATGTGTCTACAAACTTTTTAGGCCCACCTAATCCTGGAGAGGTCAACGAATGACCCGTCATGACGATTGTAGTTTTCTTTACATCAAAGCTAGTTGGACTTTTGGGAACCAATGCAGATGTTAAGGAATTAGGTGTATTAGTACGAGACTTAGGGGATGAAGGCACACCACCAACAAGTTGCTCAGCTGCTTTCACCACTTCCATGACTTTGTCTACTGAGGGATTTGTTCCAGCCTTTATTGCTTCAACTACCTCCTTATTTTCCCTAGCAGCTGCAGCCGCAGCAGCTGCAGCTGCTTCTTCACTGTTTGAAAGAACTTCGACTATTTTATCAGGAAGTTTCCCTTCTGCACGGAGTTTTTCTACTTCGTTGGGATCGTATCCATTGGAAACTATCATTTCGATTTCACTGCCAGCGCCTCTTAAGACACTTACGGCATCCATATGCTCAATGTTAAGCAAGGGGTTTCCGTTAACACTTAGAATTCTCATACCAACCTATAAGAGAAAATGTATTGTCTTTCACTGTAATTTTCAAAATTGTACTAATGACAACCATCAATGATGCATATCAAAAGGTACCTTGAGCAGTCCGTTCCGATGTATAGCTCCAGTGTCTACAATCTTTGATATAAAAATTCCACTATCATCTTTATCCAAAGGATTTCCTTTGTTATCCGTGCCTCCTTTTATATGCATTCCTAATGCTTCGCCTTCAGCACGATGAAGGTTAATAACCTAGAAGGTAATATCAAGTTAAACTTCAGTATCCTTTAGATGGGGTACTTAAATTACTATACTATCCCTACAAATAATGACATTTACTGACCATGAATCCGGGAGGAGGAGGGTGTTTTCGTATTCTAAGTGTTAATTTATCTCTTGCTTCCAAGAGAGCATTGGCAATTTTATTTTTATCCGTTGGATCGATCATTTTGCCATTAATTTCTAGAATTCGGTGGCCGATTTGTAAACCAGCCTGAGCAGCTGGCCCACTGTTGAGAACGTGAACAACATAAACACCAGCGTGACCTGTGGTCCCAAATGGAAAACAGTCTTGCTCTGTACCGGAAATTATCTTAACTCCAATTGATTCATTCTTCTTTTTGGATATTACGATGTCCTGAAAAAATAACCAGTGTATAAGTAAAACAATATAGTAATTTTCAATTTTCAGAAACTTGAAGAATAATAACTGCGGGGAAAATACATTCATTTAATGAAATGAATTTGATTAATTCATCAAGAAACCCAAACAAAAACTAAGGATCACACACATTACTAGTATAAGCCCAGACAAATAAACATCGCTTTAACGGGAAAACCATTATTGCAAAGCGTTCTAATCCTAGTTCGGACAATAATCAAAATAAATTATTCTGAACATTAGCTACCTATTCCATACTTGTATTATATTAGTTTGTGCTGTGATACTACATACATTAAATTTTCCGTAACCGTTATTTTTGCTCGGATTAATTACTCCTTCATTTAGTTCCGCTGTATAGCTATCTCTACACACTGCAATAACATCACCACCCAATGAAAAACAACTATTCCAATAATAGTTAACACCATACGAAATGAGGTAAAAAAGGACACATGTTTAAAACAACATTTAAAATACAAAGGTATTACATAATTTTAACGAAAACAAGGGTAAATATGGACTTGAATCTATACAATGCAATGTAAGATCCAACTGGGAGTGGGAGATACAGCTTAGGAAATGGAATGTTGGATCGATGTACGAATCCGATACGATAACGTTATTATTTTAAAGACTTAATAAAAAATTAAGTTTTGTTTCCGGTTTGGATTCATACATAGATATTGCCAGATAAAGCTCCCTTTACGAATGATTTAAAAGTATTTGGGGATGATTTTGAGTACCATGCAACTAACTGTATTTTATTCGTGTCCTGCTTTAGAATGAGCATTCAATCATCGCTAGCTATTATTAACTACTTAAGACTATAAATTCCGTGTATGGTATAGGTAAGTATAAATTACTATTTCAATAATTCATCACACCATTATTGTACGGAAACCTTAATCAACTTGAACTGGCCTTCATCAACCCGTCCATTAACATCCGTCGATAACAAGAGCCATAGGTTTCGAGTTTCGAGGTTCTTACATATAAGTATATATTAAATAATTCGAACGGTTCCGAATGCTAACTAGTCAAATAAATGTATGAGTAGCTGAAAAAAGACAAATAACATATTTATATGAAGCCGAAAAAGCATACCTCAGTCTGAACTGGAATCATCATAGCTTCATTATGTGTAACTCGGGTAAAAACGGTTTCAGTCAAAGTACTCTTCGTGATTGTTTCCGTCACAGTACCTAAATCAGTTGGAGCAGGTGGAAAAAGTTCTGGAACTGGTTCAGAGACTGCATCAGGTTGTTTAATTGTTACAGTGACAACAGCAGATGGTGCTTTAACTTCGGACGGAATCATTGCATCAAAAGTGCTCAAACCGCTTCCCAAACCACTACTACTAGCACCGACACCAGACCCACTGTATGGTTTTGGACATGCGAACATTACATTCGGTGCTGGGGAATTTGAACGTAGATCCGAGGTACTTGTTTGAATTCCACCAGTCTCCCGAATTAAATTTGGTATTGGACTTGGTGTTTTCTCCATCGTCACAGTACTAAGAATATTAGATTTTTCTACATTTGGAACGAATGCGAAATGATTATGTTGCGATGAGTCCGACAATTCAGATATTTTCCTTTCCACTGAGAAAACTATTCGATTGCCAGCTTTTCGTATTGCATCTACGGCAGCCATGTGTTCAATATTGGTAAAATCATTTCCATTTACTTTCACGACCCGGTCGCCAGCCTATACAGTCCAATAGCAGTTAATATATATATATGTCACACTTACAAATTGATAAGCGCTCAGGGTATAACTCAATCATCCCTGAATACATATATATAGGAAAGCAGCAAAATATATAAGTAATACGCAGCCCCTGCATCAGGCGTGCTACATCATCTAAAGCAAGGCAAGGAGGCAATAATTTGTATTAGATGATGTATTCCAATCATGAACGCAACTGATAATTATCGATTATTTCTACTATATTGGTCC